>QZLH01001045.1:0-22527 GCA_003833135.1 Oehlia diaphana | reverse complement strand
GTTTCTGCATTCTTTTAGTGTTCTTTAAATTTTTTTTTTTTTTTTTTTTTTTTAAAATTTTTTTTTTTTTTTTTTTTTTTTTTTTTTTTTTTTTTTTTTTTTTTTTTTTTTTTTAAAATATTTTTTTTTTTTAATTTATTTAATTTATTTTAATTTATTTAAAAAAAAATGACAACTTTAAGGCCATTTTACGACTTAGTTCAGTTAGGTTTAGATGAATATGAAGACAATGAATTAGTATTAGATATTGTACATGACTTAACACAATTTTTCGAACAACAAAATTGTACTTGTCGTCATTCAAAAAAACAAAAGGATTTGCAAACCTGCTATGAAAAAGTTGGTTTTAAACGCTTTTTTGAACGATATATTGAATATAAAAGTTTAGAAAAGAAAGAATTAGAATTAGTTATTAAAACTCAACTTATGACATTTGAAATAACAAATGAAAAATCTGATAATTCTACTACCTCAAGTTTACAAAAATACAAATATTGTTATAATACTACTTTACCTTTATGTAGGCCAGCATATTTAAAAATGTGTGGAATTAATGATTATTTTTACTTCATACTTTAATGGATCATTTACATGCAAAAGGACTAATTGAGCATATTCATGGTAATGTGGGACGTATACCTAAAACTGATAGCAGAGCTTTTGTTAATTCTGATATTACATTTCTATTAAAACAATTTTTAGTTCAATATAGTTGTATTCATGGTTTACACTCTCTATTATGACATAGAAATAATTCCAATACATTTATTTATCTTCCTACTGATAGAAGATACACTTCTGTTTACAATGAATACAAAGAATATTATTATACTGAACATGGCGAATCAAATCAAATAATTTCTTATCATACTTTCTGAAAACTTTGGCGAGAAATGATACCATATCTTAAGTTTCAACAACCAGCAAGTGATCTTTGCAAAACATGTGAAGAGTTTAAGGCTAAATTAAAAGTAGCAAAATCGGATGCAGATGAATATGGAAAGGTTCAAGTTCAATATGAAAATCATCAAAAAGCGGCAAAATTAAAATGTCAGCATTACAATGATAATATTAATAAGAGTAAAGATGATTTCACTATTGCACATGTGTGTTATGACTGGGCGCAAAATGTTTTTATACCATATTCACCACAGCAAGTCAGTTCTATTTACTTTAAATCAGCTTTTTCTGTGCATCTTTTTGGAGTTTGTAAAACTGAAGGAGGACAAAATCATCAATTAAATTTTGTAATTGGAGAAGATAACTTCCAAAAGGTACTTCTAAAGGTGCCAATACAACTATAAATATGGTATACTATGCGCTTCAAAAATTTGCTCTAAGTGGAAAAAATGTTTACATATTACTTGTGACAATTGCTCTGGCCAAAATAAGAATAATCTGTCACTTTGGTTTGGTCCTGGTTGGTTATGCTTGGTTGGTATGAAGAAATTACAGTAAATTTTATGATTCCCAGTCACACAAAATTTATATGCGATTCATTTTTTGGTCACATTAAAAAAGCATATTGGAAACATAGAGTTAATATTATTGATGATATTAAAAATATTATAAATAATTCGTCAGAGAGGAATGAAGCTATTTTATATAATAATAGATCAAATTGGAATTGGTATGATTTCAGTGAATTTTTTAAGAAACATTTTGTACCTCTTCCTAATATAAAGCAATACTATCATTTTCGTTTTAGTTCTAATAATATTGGTAAGGTATATGTATCAAAAGTATCTGGTGGGGAAGAGTTTTGTTTTAAATTATTAAATAATGATAATTTTGATAAAAATGGTAAACCCGATTTAATTGATACCACATTATTAATGAAGGAACAGCAAAATTACTTATATTCAAAAATTCACCAATACGTTGATGATCCCTATAAAGATGTTTATTGTGCAAAACCAAATTAATTATAAATAAAATGATCTTAATTTGAACGCCAAAATTTCAGTTAATTTGAAATGTTTCATCAATCATAATATCCATTCATTGCATAAAAAAATACAGTTCATATAAATCTCTTACAAAAAAGAAGTTCAGTCTGTTTCCAAATATGAGATAATTAAGATAATTAAATAATCTGCCCCTGCCTAATTATTATCCAAACAATCCAGCGTTCCTATAAATAGAAAAAAAAATGTTAGAACCGCTTCTTAATTAAAAAAAAAAATTAAAAAAACATCCGGTTCTCTCCAACTACCTTTAAAGTCCAGTTATCCAAAAAAAGGTGACCCTACAAATAGTTATAGAAGTTAAAAACGATTTGTAATTAAAAAATTAAAAATAACAACACCCTTCCATTTACCTAGCCAGTATTCCTGAAAAACAAACTCTCCTTCAAGAAATTGCCGGAGACTGTAATTCAAAAAATAAAATAACGTTATTTAATGTTCCCAAAAGTCAAAACTAAAGCAAAAGAAGCAAAAAAAGCTCTTACTTAGCCTTTTTCAAGCTGAAATGGAGCTCGTTCCTAAGCAGAATTAAAAAAAAAATCTTTATTTCAGGTTCAATGAATATTATATTATAGTGCTGATCATTTCCAAATCTATTTTTAGATTTTAAGGGTGGGGTTACACAAAAATTAAAAAATCAAATATCTCGTTTTGGTAATAAGATAACATACTATGAAAATTTAACCAAATAAAGTTTATATGTTATACATTAATCTAAAGCAAAAATCTCAATTTTGGTTAAAAAGTTCTGAGAACCTCATTTTCCTAGCAAAGAACCCATATATTTATATCCAAATGAGTAATACAGATATAATATTATTAATAATCAAATAATGTTAAATAAGTTACCAAATCATGATGCACTATTCTTTTACTATGTAAGCATGATAAAGCACAAGATAACTAGTATGCCATATTATATTTATCATCCTAAGTAAGCTTGCTAAAGTTTTTCTTCAAATAACTTCGAAGACTACTACCCTTTGGCATATACCATTACTAACTAATAATTATCATTTTCTAATGAGCATTATATTAAAAAAAAAAATAATCATTAAAATGAATTTTGTAATCATAAGAATATTATGTTTATTAAGATAACTTCTATAATACCTGACTCAAGTTTTGTTACTACATAGCAACGAATAACGTTATCATAAAAATTAACTTCTCATTGAATTTTTAACTAAATAAAATTTTTAAAATAAGTTAATTAGACAAAATTATAAGCGAAAAAAATTTTATATAAACTACCTCACGAATGATTTCTTTTATGGCGATATTATTAAGACTAAAAAAAGATTTTAACACAATTTGCCTTTCTGAATTTTTCCAATTTGCACGATATACGTTTTCAAAACTTCTGGTACCAATATGTTGAATATGATTAAATTGATTGTATTCATAAAATTTACAATATTCTTTATTATCGACAGCTTCCTCAATCCAATTAACCCATTCATTTTCATACTCAATATTTTGCAACTTGATATATCGAATGTATTGAATAATGATAAGTTTAACGTAAGATTAAAAAAAAATGTAAAGTAAAAATTATTAAAATTTTATTGTCCATGCCTATTTTATAATTTTTTTCGCCGACCATCATCGTACAAGCATACTGTGTGATTTAGTGTTACCTGCTACCAAACATCCAATCAGCCGATAGCAGTTATGGTACCACATCAGCACGCAGTAATTTTCATTAACACAGTATATAATTTGTATTAATATCATAATGTAAAGAATTTTTATTTTTCATTAAAAGTATTGTAAACCACACAATTATTTCAGGGTTTTAGCCAACAAATCTTTAAGTGGTTGCAATGATTTTTAGTCATGCGATCTGCCGTAGTAGACCGAATAATTTTTTTGAATAATATTTTTTTTTTCGGATTTTTTTAGATTTAATATTTATTTATTTACTTTTTTTTTGGTCTTAAGCCAAATTTTTTTTTTTATATTATTTCTTTTTGATTCTTTTTTTAGGGCCAGAGTATTATTTTTAAAAAAAATAGCATTTTTTTTCAGTCTGTATTTGAATCGAATTTTTTTCTATTACTGTATGTCAAATTTAAATTAATAAACAATCTTGATAAAATGTTTGAACAATTAAATGTTTTAAATCTGTTCATGATATTATTGTTTATTGTTCTTTCTTTCTTGAATAGTAGTTTTATTCAACAAATTATTAATTTAACTAAACCATTTAAATTAATTAATTTTAATAATTATTGATTTAATGATATATCATGATTAAAACCAGATTTTTGCAATAATTATTGCAATGATCCAATTTGCGATGCTTCATTTAATATTAAAGCCACAATTATCTTTCAATCAAAATTGATATATGGAAGATAAATATTTAACAATTAGTATTTCAATCATATTGGACAAATTCTCACTTTTAAATTAGATAATTTTAACATTAAAGAAAGTGATTTTAGAGTATTATTAGAAAATTCTCAAGATATTTTTATTAATAAATTGTTAATAAACCACAAAGAGGTGATGATGATATTTACATTACATAAAGTAATATATTATGAAAAATGGGTTTATTACATTATATATTTCAAAAAGAGTAAATTTTCAAAATTAAAAGAATATTCTACTGGCTGTAAAAAGCCAAAATTCATGTGAACAAGCAAGATGAAGTGACATAATACTAGCATAGTGATTTGGTTATTGACTTATGATTAGTTAAAGAATATTTGATTATTAAAGATTAATAATTATATTTACAAAATTATCACAGATTTAGTGATATTTACGAAGAGTGAATAAATCTGTGACTAATTATTGAAACATATTACACACTATTAATCAACATGAATTGTGACAATATCGGAATTATATATAATTTATCCAAGTTTGATACTTTCCATATACTGTTTGATACTTTTTATTTGATACTTCCCCTTTTACTTTCAATTACAACAATTATAACATGTCATGTTCAAATACATTTTTAGGAGATTTACCTGAATTATCTTATGAAATCATAAATTATTTAGAGAATGATTTCTCAACTTTAAACTCATGCACTTTAGTTAATAGATTATGGTGTCGTCTAGCGATTCCATTATTATGGGAAAATCCATTTTCGAATCCTACCCGGAATTATAGTTTTATCGAAATTTACTTGGATAATTTAAATGATGATTTTAAAATGAAATTAAATAAATATAAAATTATTGATATTTCATTATCTTCAAAGAATATAATGTTTAATTATCTAAAGTTTTTTAAGATATTTGAAAATGGAAAAGTTTATTTCCTCTATTGAGCAGTGGTTGGCTGATGTTGCTTCTATTAAAACAAAATCCTTATATAATTCTGAACAAGATTTTAAAGATTTTAGGAACTTAGTTCTTATGTCACTATTTAAAATTTTTATTGAAAATGAGGTAAATTTAGATACTCTTGAAATTAAGACCATAAGTGCATGCATAGAAGATATTTTTAAGTTAATTTTGAAAAATCAAAATTTTATTCACAATGTTAAAAATTTGAAACTTCATATCAATGGTAATATTGACGATATGATAATTTATAATCGTAAAACACAAATAATTCATTTACATCAAAATCTTAAGAAAATTAGAATAGTAGGTACTCATAGTTTTATATCTTTATATCAATCATCATTGTTATTATCAAAAGATTATAATTGTTCAAATACCTTAAATACAATCATTTTCTATTGCGTCACATTTGGGTCAATAAACAATCTTGATAAAGTATTAGAACAATTAAATGTTTTAGAATCCGTTCATATTTTTTATTGTTCTTTCTTGGATAATAGCTTTACTCAACAAATCATTAATTTAACTAAACCATTTAAATTAAAATCTTTATTTCATATATTTGTTTCATCACAAATTGAAACAATACAACAATTATTACAAAAATCTGATAAATTTCAGTTTTGTCTATAATGCATCATTAAATCAACAATTATTAAAGTATTGTAAGAATATCAAATTTTTTAATTTTCATATAAATGAAAGTTCGTTTACTTATCAATTAATCAATTTAATTGAAAATATTAAACAAAGTTTTAGTTGTCTTTCAATTACATTGAGTAATGATCTTTTAACAAATTATAGTTTATTCATATTACAAAATCTAGGACAAATTCTTCCTTCTAAATTAGATTACTTAAGTTTGGACCTTACTATTAAAAAAAATGATTTTAGAGTATTCTTAGAAAATTCTCAATATATTCTCATTAATAAATTACTAATAACACAAAGTGGTGATGATGATATTTTACATTACATAAAGGAACATATTATGAAGAAAAAAAGAGTCAAGTATTTGGCTATTAAAAATATTAGAAATAGTAAAGAATTGTTTAATTTAAAAGATGAAGTGAAGGAATTTGATTTACATAATATTAAAGTTCGAAGTTATAATGATTTAGTTATTAACGTCCATAGCTTTTTAAATAATATTTAATCGGCATTAAAGTTTTTCCAGAATTATAGTATATAAACTGATTAATTCGGTCAAGATTATGAAGACATAGTCCATTTGAATTGAAATTGGATTGGATATATCCATTAGGTCCAAAGTCAAATAGTCCATTTTTGGAAATTGTACAACGTCCAATTTCAACACTGCTCATACAAGGATTCATCTATTATGACAATAGGAAAAAAAAAGTTTCTTTTTGGGAGTTTAAAAAATAAAGTTTTTTTTGTATTTTTAAATTTATGTTAAAGTAAAACCAATAATTTTTGTTTAACGTTATTAAATTCAAATGGTACAATATTTGTACTTTTTTATATTTATATTTTATCATGACAATTTTAAACAAATTACTCGTGATAAATAAAAAAATAAATACAAAAAATTTATCCATATAAAAATTTAAATAGAATAAAAGCTACATGTGGCGCTAACAGGTTCAATTGGTTAATTATTTTTCAATAACTTTTAGTACTAATTCATTACATACGTACAGTGAACACAACAAGTATGTTTGACAGAAATTTTGGCGACATTAAAGAAATTGTTGCACATTAGTGTATTTTTTATTCTTATTTTGCTTTTAGTCGAAAAGGTTTTATGAGTTAACTATTTTATCATTTTTTATTTAGGTTAATTTTCCCTCCCTTTTATTTATTAATTGTTTTTGAACTTCCAATAGCTTACGTTTCAAAGGTATCGTACCTGAATGGAACGTTCACGAAATTTTAAGACTAGAAATTTGTTAAGTTTCGTATATAATAAAACAAGTATAAGTTAAAAGAAAACAGAAAAAAGAGCATTTTCACATTAAAATAACTTCATTTCAAAGTACTGTATGAATATAAATTATGCGAAAATATTTGATTTTACGCCAACAGTTGCTTTAAAATAAATAAGTAGATACGTTACAATATTTGGTACAAAAAAAAAAAATTTTTGGGCCCAATTTTGTCTGTTCATTAATATATTTGGGGACATACTGTCAAGTATGTTGATAATATTTATATATAAATCCTTTTTTTTTTTAATTCTAATCAATAATTTATTTAACTATTACCTTGACATAAATATTGATCATTTTACCTTATTTCTTACGATTATTAAAAAATTTTGTCGTGTGACGCATGTAAAAGTTACACCGACTGGAGTGAAAGAATGACACCATAAAAGGATTAGACTACATTAAATTGCAGAAGTAACAAGAGATCGGCACTCATTTATTATTAGCTCTAAAGACAGAATCATGTAATCCTGCCTGGCATTATCCAAAAAAGGAATGATCTACACGTTGTCACTATACGCAAACTCTGTATCATGTGTATTTTGATCACGAATATCTTAAGGCGGTTGCATTTTGCATAAGGTTTCAACTATCGTTAAAATTGATAAATAACTTATTTAGAATGTCAAAAAAAACTAAAGAAACCGACCCTAAAGAATCAAATTATTATATCGATTGGTTAGAAAAATCGATTGCAAATGAATATCTCAATTATTTCGAATATTCTGAATTTAAAAATTCAGAACTTATAGGAAGTGGTTCACATGGAAGTGTCTTTCGTGCTAATCGAAAAAATGCCGGAAATTTTTTCGCTTTAAAAACTTTTAAAAACTATGACAATACAATGTTAAAAGAACTTGTTAATGAGGTAATTAGTCTATCAGCTATATTATTTTCATAAAATTTTACACGTTGTAATTAAAATATGGTTTCTTTTTCAAGATAAAATTACAAAAAAGAGTTGATTTTCATGAAAATATTATACGTTTTTACGGCATCACGAAAGTGGATACTGGTAAGTTTCAAGTTCTAGCATGTGTTACATTAGTAATCTGGTTTAACACGCTTTCTTTTTTATCTAGATAAATATTCGTTAGTTTTAGAATATGCCGAAAATGGTACATTAAAAACTTATTTAAATAAACATTTTAACGAACTTAATTGGGTTGATAAGTGTCAGTTGGCATTTCAACTAGCCAATGCAGTAGAATGCTTACATGATTGTAACATTATTCATCGTGATCTGGTAATAATAAATTTAATAATTCAATAATCGATTATTTTATTATATTAGTTCTAAATAAAGTTCTCTTTATAATTATAGCATGGAGATAATATACTAGTACATCGGAAAATGATAAAGTTAACAGACTTTGGTTTATCAAAAAAAATTTCTGAAGCATCAAGCAATACATCGAAAATACTTGGTGTAATACCTTTTATTGATCCAAAAAAGTTATATGAGCAAGGTTACAAATTAAACAAGAAATCTGATATATACAGCATTGGAGTTTTGATGTGGCAAATTTCAAGTGGCCGTCAACCATTTTCTGATTATGATTATGACGTAAGTTTGTCCTTGTCCATAGTAAAAGGCAAACGAGAAAAAATTATTGACAATACTCCTATAGAATATAGTAGTTTATATACAGGTAATAAATATTTATAATATTTTAAAATTAATTGAAAGTTTAATAATGTAATTTATTTAATAGAATGCTGGAATGATGATCCAGATGAACGTCCAAATATACAAAATGTCGTTTCTATCCTTTACGAAATAATATTTCTCAAACAAGATGATATAACTAATACTGTTAATGTTAATAACGAAAAAGAAAATAACCAACTGGAAAAATGTGAAACAACTTCTAAATCAATCGAAACTATGGATTTAAATATTGAATTGGTATCATATACTGGATTAAATATAAGTTGGGAATGTAATTTATCAAGTACATCAATTCAAACAAATATTTCAAAGATTTCATACGGGTCAACATTTGATAAGACCAATAATATAATTGTTCAAAAGTTAATTAAGGTTATAAATAGAAAACATGATAAAGAAAGTATTGATTTTCAAGATTTTCAACAATTTATCAATCAACAAGTATTAGAATTGAATCAAAGTTCAGATAATCTCGTTAGATGGCTAACTAACCAAGTTAATCCACAATATGTTTATTTACTTGGATTACTTTATTATTATAATATTGGTACAGAAGAAAATAGTATCAAAACGTTTAAATTATTCTTGAAAGCATCCAAAAATAATTATTTAACTGCGCAAGTTTATCTTGGTAAATGTTATAATGATGGATATGGAATTGAGTGTGATAAAAATTTAGCATTTGATTGGTATCGAAAATCTGCAGAGAATGATAGTATTATTGGACAATTCTATTTAGGAAAATGTTATGAACATGGCACTGGAACTGCAAAAGATATTATAAAATCAGTACATTGGTATAAAAAAGCAGCTAAAAGTGGAAATACGAGTGCAAAACTATGTCTTGCAGATTGTTATAGATTTGGAAAAGGAGTCGAAAAAGATGAAATTAAAGCATTTAAATATTATGAAATCTTGGCTAAGCAAGAAATTTCAGATGCCCAATGTCAACTTGGAAATTGTTATTATAATGGAATTGGAACAAAAGCAGATGAAATACAAGCTAAATGTTGGTATGAAAAAGCAACAAAAAATGGAAATATTATTGCAAAAGACAATCTTAAGAAATACTATAATAATAAAACCAAGATTAAAATAAGTAATATTAAAGAAATTAAATTTCAAAAAACAAAAATTAAGATAAATATCATTAAAGAAATTAAATTTCAAAAAAAATCAAGTTTTAAAGGTTTCAAATACTTTATGACTAAATTTACAAAAAGTAATCAAGAAAATACTATACTTAGCAAAGTTCGAATAATGGCAGAAAATGAAAATGAGGTCTGGTCATTTGATAAAAAAGATAAAGGTGTAAGAAAAGATGGAAGAAAAGCTTTCGAATTCCATAAACTTTCAGCTGAAAAAGGAAATGTAAATGCAAAATTTCAACTTGGTTATTGTTATGATGAAGGAATTGGAATTGATATTAATAAAGTAAAAGCATTTGAATTATATAAAGTAGCAGCAGAAAGAGGAAATAATGAAGCACAATATAATTTGAGTCTATTGTATGAATTAGGAGAAGGAGTTGATAAAAATGAAGAAAAAGCATTTGAAATAATCAAAAAATTAGCAGAAAAAGGAGATCTAGATGCAAATTACAAACTTGCTTACTACTATAATAAAGGAATTGGAACTGAAATTAATAAACCAAAATCATTTGAATTATGTAAAAAGATAGCTGGAAAAGGAAGAAATGAAGCACAATTTAATTTAGCTATATTATATCAGTTTGGAGAAGGAGTTAACAAAGATGAGAGGAAAGCATTTAAATTAATAAAAGATTTAGCAGAAAAAGATGATGTAAATGCTCAATCACAACTTGGATATTATTATTTAAATGGAATTGGAACTGAAATTAATAAATTAAAAGCATTTGAATTATATAATATAGCAGTTGAAAAAGGAGATAATAAAGCACAATATAAATTAGCCATGTTATATCAATCTGGAGAAGGCATTGATAAAAATGAGGAAAAAGCATTTGAATTAATAAAGGATTTGGCTGAAAAAGATGATGTAGATGCTCAATTCCACCTTGGATATTATTATCAAGAAGGAATTGGAACTGAAATTAATAAATCAAAAGCATTTGAATTATATAATATAGCAGCTGAAAAAGGAGATATTAATTCACAATTTAATTTAGCTATATTATATCAATTAGGAGAAGGAGTTGATAAAGATGAGGAAAAAGCATTTGAATTAATAAAAGATTTGGCTGAAAAAGATGATTTAGATGCTCAATCAAAGCTTGGATATTATTATTCAAATGGAATTGGAACTGAAATTAATAAATTAAAAGCATTTGAATTATATAATATAGCAGTTGAAAAAGGAGATAATAAAGCACAATTTAATTTAGCCATGTTATATCAATTAGGAGAAGGAGTTGATAAAGATGAGGAAAAAGCATTTGAATTAATAAAGGATTTGGCTGAAAAAGATGATTTAGATTCTCAATCAAAGCTTGGATATTATTATTCAAATGGAATTGGAACTGAAATTAATAAATTAAAAGCATTTGAATTATATAATGTAGCAGCTGAAAAAGGAGATATTAATTCACAATTTAATTTAGCTGTATTATATCAAACTGGAGAAGGCATTGATAAAAATGAGGAAAAAGCATTTGAATTAATAAAGGATTTGGCTGAAAAAGATGATTTAAATGCTCAATCACAGCTTGGATATTATTATTCAAATGGAATTGGAACTGAAATTAATAAATTAAAAGCATTTGAATTATATAATGTAGCAGCTGAAAAAGGAGATATTAATTCACAATTTAATTTAGCTGTATTATATCAAACTGGAGAAGGCATTGATAAAAATGAGGAAAAAGCATTTGAATTAATAAAGGATTTGGCTGAAAGAGATAATACAATTTCTCAATTCCAGCTTGGATATTATTATGAAGAAGGGATTTGAACTGAAATTAATAAATCAAAAGCATTTGAATTATATAATATAGCAGCTGAAAAAGGAGATATTAATTCACAATTTAATTTAGCTGTATTATATCAATTAGGAGAAGGAGTTGATAAAGATGAGAAAAAAGCATTTGAATTAATAAAAGATTTGGCTGAAAAAGATGATTTAGATTCTCAATCAAAGCTTGGTTATTATTATTCAAATGGAGTTGGAACTGAAATTAATAAATCAAAAGCATTTGAATTATTAAATATAGCAGCTGAAAAAGGTGATCATATAGCACAATACAATTTAGGTGAATTCTATGAATTAGGTAATGGTATAAATAAAGATGTAATCAAAGCATTTGAATATTATAAGAAATCGGCTAAAAACGGAGATATTTGTGCAAAATTTCAGCTTGGTTACTGTTATATAAATGGTATTGGAACTGAAATTAATAAAGAAAAGGGGTTTGAATTATATAATGAGGCAGCTGGCAGTAATATCCAAGTTAATCTTATTGAAAATGATGAAGAAATAGTAAATAATTTGGATAAAGTTAATTATTGGTATCATAAAGCTGCAGGAAATGAAAATAAAATTGCATTGTATAAATTAGGTGAATTTTATGAATTGGGCAAAGGTGTTGATCAAAATGAAACACGAGCATTTGAATTCTATAAGAAATCAGCTGATCAAGGATATATAGATGCTCAATACAAAGTTGGGTATATTTATAATTATGGAACTCAGATTATTATTGATAAAGAAAAAGCATTTAATTATTTTGCAATGGCTGCAAAAGGAGGAAACGTTAATGCACAATATAGCCTTGCATCTTTGTATGAACGAGGAGAAGGAACTGAAAAAAATACCGAGAATGCTATTCATTGGTATAAGAAAGCTGCAGAAAATGGATACCAAGAGGCTGAAAAAGTTTTAAACTTATTATTAAATTAGATAAATAGGTCTTGATTAGACTGATTGCTTAATTATTAATTTATTAAATTATTAATAGTAATATTTAAATTATTGCTACTGCATATTTTTACTATATCTAGTATACTAATATACGCATTTAAAAAGAAATTTTATAAATGACTCTCATAATGTGACTATACTAACATTAATTGCTACAACTAGTAATATGAAACACGTAATTAAATAACCTAGTAATTGTTGAAACCTTTTGCAGCAAGTGTGTGGGCTAAATCGTTTATACTCATATCTCTTGAATCGTTTGAAAGCACTGATAAAGAATTATTATATTAGTTAATTAAAATCTTCTCTCCTGGCCATACTTAGAAATTGATGATATGCCCAGATAAGGATTATGTTTATTTCTTTAAACACCTAAAAGTTTTCATCTATTATAGGGATGGCAACGGTTGGTCATGGTCGGTCATCGGTCGGTCATAACCGGTCAAGAACCTTTGACCGACCGACCGACCATTTGACCGACCGTTTAACCGATCCTGAAAACGTTTGCGAAACTTTTTTTTTTATGAAATACTTAATAAAAAACGTTTTCGCAACGTTTTCTATTAAATAATTAAAAAAACGTTTGCGAAACATTTTTTTATTAAATTTTATATTAAAAAACGTTTCGCAAACGTTTTCAGGATCGGTTAAACGGTCGGTTAAACGGTCGGTCAGACCGGTCGGTCAAACGGTCGGTCAGAGGTCTTTGACCGACCGATATCGGTCACGGTCATGACCGGTCATAACCGGTTAATGACCGTGACCGTTGCCATCCCTAATCTATTATTATAATTTGTATTCACCTTCTAAATTTTTTTAACAAATCAAAGTATTATCATTTATTATATAGTATTAGAAATATTAAAAATAAAAGAAATACATTTAAGCCATATTTGGCTTATCTGTATTATATTTTGACTGATACTGTATTTGCAATTTTAGAGGAGAATCTGTATGCTAAATTGTTCTTATACCTTGATTTTAAGTGACATACGGTAATTTTATTTAGCTAGTTTATTTAAGGACATAATCCGAATTTGTAAATTAATGATAGAATTTAAGAAATTCGTAAAAAATACAAATCTTACCTTCCTTCCTTCCTTAATCCTTACTTTCATTTTAAATAGAGCAAAAATATTATGTGTAATAAATAAAAAAATAAAAAATAAACCATTATAAATATAACAATATGAATTACATTAAACTCTCATATTCGCTTCACTTGTTAAAGTATTCCACTCCATTAATTATTTATAACCAGAATATTATAAAATTTGAAATGTTAGCATTTAGGATTTCATCTTCTTACCGTGATATATAAGCATGCAGTTTGTAATCATGTATTTAAATTGCAAATTTTACATATAAATCATTTTTCTAGTTAAATAAAATATTAATTTTTTCTTACCTTACTAATTGTTCGTTATATTATATATTCCGAGAATCAAAAATAGAGCTCATTTTGTTAAAATTCATAGTTTTTAAGTACACCTACACTATTTGAAAACAACGATGACTTAAAGAGAAATCAGGAAACAGCCAGAAAAAACCTAATAGATTTTCCATGTATATATTATAATTTACGCCAAATGGCGTCACAATATAAATTATCTATTATAAATGAAAAAAAAAGAAATACTAACTGCGATACAAGTTAAAGCAGATTTAAATTTTCTGTATACTTGTTATTTATTTTTATTCACGATAAATGTATTTCTATAAATTTTCCGTCTTATCAAAATATCAAAATTAAAATCATATCGTAGAGGATAAATAATCTTCACAATCATATCAAATCAGCGATCATTTTTTGTATTGCTGTGTCAACATGAGATCATACAAAAAAAAGCATCAATTTTGACGATCCTTTCATTTTCCAAAAAAAAATTTATTTTTCAGCATTTTCTTACTCTTTCGTACAAAAAAATGGATAGTTCAAAACAAATAAGAGAAGGTAATAAAGATAAGAACGAAAAGGAAGTCTCCCGTTGTAAATTTAAGGTATGTTTATAATACTTTGTTAATTTTTTAAGTTCTTAATGAGTTTCAATAACCGCAATAATTATTTAATCAGAAAATAAAAAAACCATAATTTCATACTAGATGATACATTCTAACTTCGAAATTTTAAACAAACCTTGGTGGAAGAGTTCCTATGATGAACGAAATGTTGAATATTATATCTCGTCGATCAAACATTTACAACACGTCATATTATTATCACTTTCTGATCATGAAAATAATGAATTCTTTTGGAAGGGATACCTCGATCTTCATCATGAACGTTATCTTCTAGAATGTATTTCTTCTGAATGTGACGTTGATCTCACAATTGAATTTGTACAACAGCAGTTAAAGAAACCTGATAGATCTTTACGTTTGGTTAAAAAAGTCCAAAATCTTAATGATGCTATAACTAGTATTTTCCCATCCAAGTTCTTTCCCAAACTTTCAATTGATAATTTTACACCCCTGCTTGCAAAACAGTTAAATCAACATATATGCAATGGATTGATCGATGATGCAGGCCAGTATAGAATAAAATACGTTATGCCAGCGCAAGAAAACTTTGTTTATATGTCTCCATATTTGATAGAAGACCGTATGAATGAACTATTCCGTCAATGTCGAGAAAAATTTAAGAAAGAAGATTTACAGCTGGAGGAAGCTGTGAAATTTGGAGCGTACTTTTGTTTTCATTTCTTAAATATCCACCCTTTTATGAATGGAAATGGAAGAGTAGCGAGGTTGCTTTTGAGTTATCTCTTATCAAGATTCACTGCGGTACCATTCTCTTTATATATAGGAACGAAAACACGAGATGTGTTTTTACAATGTTTGCGTGAATCAAGGTCATTCACACCTAACGCACTTGCAGCTCTTATAGTTGAAAGTATACACTTATCCTTCTATAACATATGTTCAGTTATGGATTTAGAATTAAATCATGTAAAGAAATATGGAGATAAATATCTTTTTGAGCAAATTTAATATCTCAAGAATCTGTCGTGATTTAAAAAATTATTGTAATATTATTTACGTTATTTTTTTTTTTAAAAAGAAAAAATTTCGTTAATACACGCTTCCTACATCATAAAAATTAGTCTCTGTGTGTATCATGCTCGTATTTACGTTTATTTTGTTACAATTAAACAATTGGAAAAACCGGGTAACCTTATTGCAGGATCATATGATTAAAATCTCGCTAACGCCGGTGTTAGGAAAAAAGTTATGTGATCATCTAATTTTAAGTTTTACTCATGTCAAGAAATATTCAATATAAACGAGAGAAAAATAGTCCGGAATTTTATTATTTTCAAATTTTGGTAAAATGTAAACAGAAGATACCAGCAAAAATAATCATCATATTAAACAATTTACGGAATATGCACATCAGATAGTTTTTTTATCAATTTATCATAAATTACTGTATCTCAAGTCCCAACAAACAATTTTTTAAAAATTAAGAATATGAAAATAAAGTTTGTTGAAGAATATTAGTTGAAAAATTAAATTAAAATATATCTAAAAAAGTTTACTTTTTTATATTTATCATTATTAAACAAGAAAAAAAAACTTCGATAACAAACATAATTACGTTAATAACCTGCAAAAATGGGAGAAATAAATTAAAAATGTGAATTGTATTAAATATTACAATTCTTTAGGTTTATATCAAATACTTACAATTTAAATTTTTTTTGTTAAAAAAAAATTCTAAGATTGGTGTCGGATGACTCGGATCAATTAACACATGACGTCATGACGTTATGCTTTTTATCCGCATTTTATTACAATCGACGAGATTCCTGAAAAAATAAGGTAGAATAAGATAAGAACTTTCTAAGTAGCGTAAAATAGATTGAACTCAATCGGTATAGTCACTTGATTACATCTTTTTTTCCTTTACAAACCTTAAAAATTTATATTTATATCTAATTTATATTTCTAATAATAATTAATTTTATTGTTAGGTTAAATTTGAAATTAATCAATTGTATAAAAAATGGTATTAAATCACTATACATAAAAGGGTAATAATTATGAAAATCCGGGTGAACATAAAACTTTGTAACTCTACAAAATTTTTTTGATGATTACAATTACCAAATAAAAGGTTATTAATGAATTTAATGTAAAAGTATAATTGATGAAAGAATAAATTTGTTTTTATCACAAAATTTGGGTAAAAAAAATTTTTTTAATGTAAATCCTTCCTTTCATTATTTATAATGAGGAGGTTTTATCCGAATCAATTTGACTAAAATTGGTAATAAATAATAAGATATGAAATCCCTTCAAATATCATGCCACATTTTTTTTTTTTTTTTTGTCAACATAAAAAGGAATAAACCGATGTAAATCCAGAAAAATCATTTATCTATAGTGGCAATAGATCCGAATAACTTCTTAATTACTTTAATCAAAACAGTAATATATAATAACGACGTTATCAATATTTGAAGTCTGGACTATGATACAATTTTTTCTTCATGATTATAATTACTAAAATTGGCTATAGATTGTATATTAAAATATAATTACTAGGAATGTTTAGAAGGTTGCTGATAGAAGAAGATCGAAGTTTTTGGAACATCTTGTTTGCGTATTGCGAAAGAAAGAAAAAAACATATAAATAAGCACTAATTTCGCTCGATACTTCAACCAAGTTAATCAAAATGTCTACTAAATACTTTGTTACATTTAAAAATGAAAGCACCCAACCTTCTGTTGTTCAATTCTGTGTTTATCAAAAGTATCCCGACCTTCCTGGCTTAAAATCAGTTGCATGGAAAAAAGCCGGTGCATATATGGGCGGACAAGCAACCGTTGAGTGGGTTATTACTTATGCGGCTGTTCTTAGTAATTATAATGATGAAGGAGGTATTGGTATATATGCTAGCAGTCAAGCAATTGGAGCGGAATTTAAAGACCAATTTGATATTACCGATGAAAGTGTAAGAAATCAAAGTTTTCAAACATTTCTTAACGCGATAAATTTTCTTTAATAACTTGAATTTTTGAACATTTAGGGTATTCAAGTTGTCAAGAAATCAGGTAGCTCAGGACAAGATGGTACCATCACAATTACCAACAAATCTAATGAAAAGGCTAACGTCGGTATCGGAATGGATGATACATTGTCTTCGGTAATTCCTGATGTTTATGGAGGAGTTGAGGAGGTTTTCCAAATCACTCCAACCTATTTTATTGCAGCATATGAGAATTTGGAAATTGGACAGCTTATTTCCGATGTCGGAATAATTGGAAAGCCTCTATCATTGCAATTTCCAAGTGGAGTCACAAAAGCTACTGTAAGATTGATTCAAGATGGCCAGAAATTAAGTCTCAAGATTGAGTATTAATTCTACGAGCAAGTTTTTTTTTTTTTGAATAACAGAAGGAAGTTCACTGAACTCCTAATTTTCTGCGACAAAAATTATCTTCTCGTCTTTTTATATCATTATTTTCTTTATAGTCTATATTTTATGATTATATTTCTTTTTTTATTCCACATATGAAATTGTTGAAAAATTTGTTAAATTGAAATTTGTATCTTTAATATTTATAATATCAAACTAACAATTTAATAAAATTTGAAGCTCTTTTGGTCTTTTAACTAACCGTATTTTGCATTAAAAATTACGTGGATTAAAATATTGATCGTATTAACTATAACTCTTTTACGCATTTTTATCTAGTGACGATAGTTGCATATATTAAAATAAAAATGTGAACGTACTAAATTTAAATTATAAATAAAAATATGGTAAATAAAATGAAATTACAA
The DNA here is from genome assembly GCA_003833135.1 of Oehlia diaphana. Taxonomy (NCBI): domain Eukaryota; kingdom Fungi; phylum Glomeromycota; class Glomeromycetes; order Glomerales; family Glomeraceae; genus Oehlia; species Oehlia diaphana. Next base: position 3,937 of record QZLH01001045.1, on the reverse strand, counting down.
AGACTGATAATAAAATTTGTTGAAATTTTGAAATAAATTATGTCTAACAGCTTTAGTTCTTATTTTTATTCAAAATTACATTCACGGCCAGAAATTATAATTTCAATAAATCATAACTTTTATTCACATAATTTTCGGGAATTAATTGTGACTGTTATAATTAAACATTTAATTTCATAATGAACAACGTTAACACGGACCTGTTTTTATAATAAACAAGGTGAAACATCAATATATTGTAACTTTTTTGCAAATATTTAACTCACCCAGTTTTTTACTGTACATATTGAAACTTAAAATTAAAATGTGACATATATTACTTTTAGCGTTAAAGCTTGCTAATAAATTTAAATCGAACTAATTACTTGCTAACTGAGTTATGACTGGAATTAAAGGGTGATGATGGAATTATTTAATAATTAAATTCCAAACTTGAGATCTAAGTTCTTTATATTCCTTTTAACTTCAATATAAATGAAAAGAAAATTCATTATGTGCCGCCATCGGTTCAAATAAAGTTGTAGCAAATTGTTTTGTTTTCTGCACTTCAAGCATCAATTTCAGAAAATGCATGCAAACAACATGAATTAACGTGCTTATATGTTCATATTTCTTTGTTAATTTGTAAAAATTAGGTATGGGAAACGAAATTCCGCATATTCATAAATTAATTGATGATCTGCTGATAATGTTAATTTTAGCCACAAAATTCTTCTGGTTATACTAATTTTCGCCCCAGATCCAATGGGAACCTGGGCGAAAATTAGTATAACCTAAAATTCTATCTGTCAACCCTCGGAATTATTTGCCCGAGTAAAAAGGTCAAGTCTGAGTTTACGCAAAATAATCATGTAGATCTTATGGAAAATCCGGGCCAAATTTTTATTACTTTTTTAGGTAATGACGGACACTATATTAATTCCGACCCTGAAGAAATGCGTACAACGAGGGACCTGACTTCCTATGGGTCTCAATGGCGCAGTGAGAAACCGAAAGTTGTTCATGTGTTACTGTGATACGAAATTTAGATTTTTAATTATTCCTTTTTTATCCTTGCTAAATATAATATAAAGTTACGCAAGTAAAGTAAAATAACGCCTTTTTTCTACCAAAACATATACTAATAAAATGGATAAAAGAAATGAAACTCAAGTTCTTACAGAAACAGAACTTGTTAATTTAAATATCTTGGATAAAGATTCTAGTTCAGTAAATATTAGCCATAAAAATTGTTCTTATTGCAACAAACCATTCATCGAAGAATTATGGTGTAAAGAATGTGATCCTCGTTGTTTGATTGAAGGTTGGACCAGTGGAAATAATGACATTGATAAATTTATCAAAGATACAATTTATGATGCAGGAAATGATAATTTTGCTGATTTTCTTGAATGGGTGCCATTTAATAGATTTAAAGATATTAAACAAATTGGTGTAGGTGGATTTGCAAAAGTATATTCTGCAATATGGATTGATGGTAAAGCAGAATATGATTATTATTTCAATTGGAAAAAAAAGAAAACTCAACCTATCAAAGTTGCTTTGAAAAGGTTAAAGGGATCACAGAATTTATCAGCTGAATATTTAAACGAAGTATGTTTGCATTAACATTACATATTTATGGTAATTAAAATTTTCTTTATTAATTTAAATGCAAATGATAGATTAATATCCATTGGAAGTATTATAAATCAAATAAATTGGCTTCATTAGAATTTTACGGAATGACAAAAGATCCTGAAACCGAAGAACTTATGATGATTTTAAAACTCGCGGATAGAGGAAATTTGAGAAGTGTTCTTTCACAAAATTTCAATAAAATTTTATGGAAACAGAAAATTCTTCATATACTTAGCTTAACGTTTGATCTTAATAATTTACATAAGTTAGGATATTGTCACAAAGATTTTCACAGTGGTAATATATTACAAGTGACTATAAGTAATGAAAGTGATGAAATTTACATTTCAGATTTTGGATTATCTGGACCATCCAAAAAACAAGAATCAAATGATAAAATATGTGGAGTATTACCGTATATCAGTCCAGAAGTTTTAAATGGAGAACCATATACATCATCATCTGATATTTATAGTCTTGGTGTGATTATGACAGAATTTTCATCTGGAAAACCACCTTTTTATAAAAGAAAACATGATACTTCCTTAGTATTAGAAATATGTAATGGACTCAGACCAGAATTTGGAAAAGGAACTCCTGAAATTTATAAAAAACTAGCTTATAAATGTATGAATGTTAATTCAAATCAAAGGCCAGCAGCCAGTGAATTGTTTGATATATTTGATTTTTGGTATTATTCATCTAGTGGTGATAAAAATTATCAAGAAATAGAAAAATTTGGGTATAAAGGAAAAGAAATTAAGGCTATGTTTGAAGAAGCTGATAAAGAAGTATCAAATGTTCCAACTTCATATGAAAAAAATCCAGATGCTATATATACTAGTAGATTATTTACATTTAATAATTTAACGAAACCTGTTAATTCATCTCTTACTACATCATACCTTGATGAAGAAAATAATAAAGGTATTATTTTTTTAGAATTATTAAATAAACTTTATTTTATAATTGCTAATTTATTTCTTTTATAGATTCTAAATTATTTGATTTGGAAGTTTCTAGTTCATTACAATTAAAAGGTAGATTATAATATATAATTCATGTAAATTAATTAATTTAGTTATTATATTAATTTTATTTATTTATTTAACAACAGATGATATTAGTAATAAAGATGACAATTCTTAAGTGATTATATAATTTATTTTGTGGTAAAATTTATCTTTGTTTACTCATAGGAAACAAATAATTCAAAAAAATATTTATATGAGCGATTATATAATACTGGGCAATACTAAATGTTATTCTGGTCAGAATCATACTTCTATGGAGGAATTCTGCGATAAAATTACATCGAATAGAGTCGACGATCTGTGATACGACAACAAAAAAATATTATTAGTTAAAATCATTTTCTAATTAGTTTATCTAAGGTATTCTTTTCTATTATATTACCATTATTATTAGCAAGGTTAAATATAAATTGACAAAATTATTTTTTTTTTAAAAAAAAATACGATTTATCGATCAATTTATCATAGAGTATGATTGAATATCTATCTATTATGAGTATGCTCGAACTGTTTTGATAGAAGGATTTTGTAACGTGAAATGGTTTATAAAGCATCATGGTGGATTTATGAAAATTTGTCCATCATATTAAATAAAAAGTTGGTGACTAAAATACTGTCAAATATTTATTTCACCAAATTTATTAGTGAACAGTCAAAATGAGCCCCCAAAAATTTTTTTGTACCCAAATCTTGAGTCTAACCAATTTTTCCAGTGTTAAGGGCGCGTCATTATTTGAATTTTTTTTTAGGAATTAATATCACGTTTCTGTAAGTTAATTTAATTCCCGAGGGCGCAGTAGGGGTTTTTGCCAAATTTGAGATGGGTTGATACCCTTTATTGTCAAGTACTAAAAACATGCGTAGGAACCAAACTAATAGTTTTGCGTTTAGATGGTGGAACCAAAATTTATTTTTAACGAAAATATTTTTTTTAAAGAGGAATTTATCATAGAGTAAAAAACAGACAACAGCCTTTTCCTATTCGGTAATCTGTCGTACTCTCTGAAATATAGTGTTACAATTTTTTTTATATTTTTTAAAATAAAGTGCCCCATAGACTCCCGGTTAAACAATCATCAAAACACTTGCAAAGTATACTCTTTTTTGGTTGTGATCTACACGAAAAGTTTCCCTGCGAATTTAATATCTTAGATTTAGATTATAGATTTAGTAACTAGAAATTGTGATTTGCAGGGGGACTTCGTCCCCCTAAGTGATTTTTTTGTATAAACTAAAAGGATTTCTCTTTGCATGAACATAAATATTTTTTTGAATGTAATGTT
>QZLH01001044.1:12305-22921 GCA_003833135.1 Oehlia diaphana | reverse complement strand
TGATTATATAGAAAAGATGTTATGTATAGACACCTATGTAAGTAGCGTATAGTGATGTGCACTATACATTGATTTTGTGATTGTACGACATGACAAACATATTTTTTGTACGTATGTATACTAACCATATGTATTTGTATTACAATACAATACAATACAACGCGATCACTTGACATCATGACATGATTAATACAGTATGATGATTAGATAATTAATAATATTCTTCGCTCCAAACCTTCACAATGTTTATACAGTAATTTCATAAATTTGACACGTCATGTAATTAAATTTTTTAATTAATAATTTATTTTTTTGTTATTTTAAAATTATTTTCTATCTTTTATAATTAATAATGTCTTCTATTGACAATTTTTCAGATATAGAAGAATTTTCTGCAGAAGATTTTGATCAAGATAAGGTAAATTAGTTGTAATTTGATTTTTTTAACTGACGTCTAACAAATAGTATTTAAATAGAGCGAAGTTAATAATAATGAAAGTGAAAGCGAGGAAAATGAAGAAGTATTTGCTTTCTTCACTCAGAAATTACAAGTTCGAAAGGTAATACACACAACTACTCCTGTAGAATATCCGGAAACTTCTCCAAATGGAGTGGCAACAATATATAATATAACTGGTTGGAAGAACTATATGGATGCATTTTCAGATGTTAGTAAATATGGTTTATGTTAAATTTGATTTGATAATAGTAGTAAATATTTTTTAATTATAATTTTATCCTTTTTATTATAATAAAGATCCAATATTCAACCAATGGTGCTGGTGGCTCTGCAAATATTAAGGAATGTCCATTTTTTGGAGGAATTTCTGTTAAAAAAGATACAAGAAAATGTCAAGGCATTAAATATTGCCAGTTTTCTAATCCTGAAATTATTAATCAAGAGCATTGTAGTGTGGATTTTGACTCTGAAACATTTCAAAATTACACTAAACAACAAAATAATAATTCTAAAGAAGCAAAAACATATTCGTAAGTTATATTTTTAATTTTTAATTATGCTACTTTAGAATTAGATCATCTGCTGAATATTTAAAATTATAATTAGATTATTTTTAGCTGCAAAAGAATCTCCTTGTCCTTTTAAGAAAGATAATAATGTGTCTTGTGATGGAAAAGCTCGTCTTGGAAAAATTGCCAATTATCAGCAGACTGAAACAACAAAGTATTTCATTGGATGTGATAAATATAAACAAAATGAAAAATGGCATCGATTTATTAATATTAAGCCAGAAGAAACCAACATTTCATTACTTCAACAATTATTTTCTGGTACTGCATCTGTAAGTATTTCTTGATTTCTTACATTTTTTTTTATTTTTAAATTTTTATTTTTAAGAAGCTAAAAAACATCAAATTATTTCAGATACAAGAATTATCACAATGCAGTATGATAATTCCAAGGAGTTGTAAGCGTAAAAAATGTGGTAATGTATAAAAAATTTTTAATTAATATTTGATTAATAGCGTTTATTTAATTTAAAAACATTAATTTTTAATTTTATTAAAATTAAGATATGCCACATACATATAATGGAGCTGTTGTTCGTGGTGAAATAATTGAAAGGTCATGCTCTGTGCAGTTTATTAAAATTATCCCCCATGACATTACTAAATGTCCTTTTGTTGCACTTATTTGTATTGGAGTCCATAATCACCCCCCTCCTCCACCAGAACGAACACCTTCTGAAATTAAAAATAATTTGCAAATCTTAATTGAGCAAGCTATTAACCAAGATGATACTACAACTTCAAGATCTATATTATCAGGTAAATAAATATATATTAAATATTAATGAACAATTAATAATAGTAAAATATTAACTAAATTTAATTAAATTAATAGGAAATTTGATCAAAGCATATTTTAATAAAGAAATTTTAGCAGAAATACATGTTTCCTTAAATAATATTGACAAGTTGCGTTACTTGGTAGGGAAGGCATACAAAACCTTACATCCATTTGGACAGGGAGTGATGGGTGTCTATCATTATGTGTCAAATAAAGATTCTGACTTGATTGATTATGTTCACAAAATTGGTAAGTTTTTTAAATTTTATTGATCTAATATATAAGTAGTATATTAATATTAGTAATTTCATCTATTTTATTTTAGATCTTTTCACAAATAATGGACAAGTAATCATTATATGTATGCTTCCTGAACAAGCAAAAAAGTTGATTACACTTGAATGGTTCCAAATAGATGTTAGTTTTAAACGGGTAAAAGGGGAAATAAATGAGTTTGAAATTAACACATATGATTCTAATTATCATTTGAGTAAGTTTTTTTAATTTTATTTTTTTTTTAAAAATATTAGAAATATATATTAATTTTATTTTTAAAGTATTGTCATTTTGTAGAGTATTTACAAATGTCTTTACAGCTGAGGGTTATCATAGATTATTTTCATCCTTATTTCAAACAATTTGTGAAATAAGTGGACAATGTATTAAATTTAAGCATATTCATAAAGAAGGTGTTGGATGCATTTTAGCAGATTTAGACGCAGCGCAAGCTAAGGGGTTGGGTTTAGCCTTATATGATTTGGATTGTAAAAGAAACTGGGAAACTCATTTAACCTTTATTTTCAAATCATGTATTATACACTTTCAACGGTATTTATATAATTTCATTTATTTATTTCTTTTTAAATATTTAATTTTAATTTTTTTATTTTAATTTTTTTAGAAATTTGCATCATAAAGCATTTAAAGTAAATACCAAGAATTTAATAAAGCAAATTCCTAGTGCACCTAGTAAAGAAGCCGTTTATAATCTTTTACAACAAATTAGGGATACAAATGATAATGGAATAAAAGGTAAAATATATAAATATATTTATCTAATGTTAATTATATGTTTAAAATTTTTCTAATAAAAAATTATTTTTATAGAATGGGTAGATTATTATCAACAGTCATATGTATTAGCATCATTAAATCAATTTATTTCAAATATTGATCCTGAAATTTGGCTTAAAAGCGGATCAAATACAAATTATGCTGAAGCAGCTCACTCTATGGTAAATAGAGAAGGAAAACAATTGTCATTATTATCAGCCATATTGAGGTATACTAATTTACTAGTAATTTAGCATTATTATATAAAATTATTAAACTGATATAAAACTTTATTCTATATATAAAGAGGAAAACGATTTGATGAACGATGCTACAAAACAATAGACATCTGTAATAAATCAGCAGTTCCTTACACTCATCGGGACAGAAGTGAAATTAAAAGAACACAAGAGTCAATAACACGTAAAGGTAAACATATCATATAAAAATTATTTTTAATTATTAAATTTTATTTGTGTAAAATTCTAATTTTTTATTATATTATACATAGCATCTCATAATCAAAAAAGTAAAGAATCTGTTATTGATTTAACAAATGATGAGTTGCCTACAAAATCATCATTAAAAAGATCTTCTGTTAATAGAAGCAAATCATTGAAAAAAAGTAAACAAGAAAAAAGTGAAGAAATATCAACTATGAATGAAATATCTCAATTAGAGATTGAAGAAAGAAAAATGGCATTAAGGGAGCGTGCAGCTGAGGTTAGGAAAAAAGAGGCTGAAGCTGAAGCATTAGAAATAGCCAATTCTCAAAGAAAGAAAGAAAATGAATCGTTTATTTAGGTCAATCTTAAATATTTTTTAATAAAAATATGTTAGCTTAACTATAATAATAATATCTGCAACTGAAGTTAGAAGTATACAAATAAATGCATTACTTTTATTTTAAATAAAGTTTATATTTTGCAAGTACTTTTTTACAATAAATCAAACAATTTTGTTAGTATATAAAAGATAAATATAAATATAACGTTATGATGAATAAAGTAAATATGAAATATAGATGCAGTGGCGCAGCATATTGTTACGTGACACATGTAGAATAGTTACTGCGGCTGTGCCTTATCATTTGTATTTACGTGCGTTTGGTCTCTTATTTAATTCATACGTACGTACGTTTTGATTTAATTAATATTATTATTATTTATTAGCCATGTATGTATGTGCAGTACACTCAGTGCAACCATACGTACATAGCTAAAGATTACCATACGCTATACACAAGGGTCTCTATACGCTACATGTTTCCTAATTGCCCTACAATTATAATTGTGAATTTTTTGTCACTTTGCAAATTTATTATCGTACAAATTACCTTTATCGAAATTATTACTAACACACATCAATCAATATACTATTTTATACAGTATAACAATTAGTAATCAATTACTACACTCCAAATTATTGTATTGAAATCGGTTATATTAATTAGCCAATAAGTTATTGTTGAGTAGTGTTCCGCACGAATCGATTCGTGACACGGTGTGACCCTGATTGCTCCCGAGTAATAAAAACGTATTTTGCGAATAACTTTTGATCTAGCGGTCCGATTTCGACGATCATTTTTTTATTTTGATCAGGGCAACGAGACCTATCGATTAGAAAAAAGATCATCGAATTTGGATCACTAGATCCTGAGATAATAATTTTTGGAAGTCGAATTGAGTCCGAATCGAATCGAATTTCAAAGGAGAAATTTGATTCGTGCGGAACACTATTGTTGAACATAGATGTGTCCATTGTGTAGACTTTATAATTTATTTTATATCGTAGATAAGTTGATAATTTTTGGTTAAATTATATTGTTATATATTTATATACAATTTTTTAAAAAATAGGTCAAATATTGTATATTTATGCAATTACTTAAATTCCTAGTTTGTATCCTGTATAAGCATTATATTCTATTTTTTGATTACAGCATGACTTTATGGCTGAATTTAGCGGTCCGATTTCTGATACGGTGCAGAACCTCTATAATAGGAACTTAAAAAAATTTAAATAAAATTTGATTCTATGATTGAATTTTAATTTTATAAAAAGAACAAGTTAACATTAAACATGGCAGGGAGCTATANGCAGTACACTCAGTGCAACCATACGTACATAGCTAAAGATTACCATACGCTACACACAAGGGTCTCTATACGCTACATGTTTCCTAATTGCCCGCAAAATTTCACGCGCGTTCCATACAGATCTACATTGTTCATTACCAAATAAGGAAAGGCCTAGACCGTTCTATTTTGTACCACGTATGGTCACATGATCATTTTATATGACCATACCCTACATACATAGCCAAGCTCTCACCTGTTCGTGGTGTTGAATAATTCTCCTTTGTAGTATATTGATTATCTATAAATAAAAAGATAATTTTACGTTCCACAAGCCGTCATGGGAGCTTTCCTTGTAATACTTTTCATGTTTAATCATCTGACACGGAATACCTTTCTTTGTACAATTTATAAATTTATTCAGCTGAGCGGAATAAAATTTGTAATGCTTATAAATTTATAGAAAACAATTACTAGCAAAATTACAATTTTTCTAATTTTTCATCAGCCCGCTCGTGTACCCTTGTATACGTAACAAGAGATCGCTGAAAATACTAAGGATCTACATAATATTTAGACTTACAATGACGATTAAATAAGTAATATTTGTATGGTTTCAAACCTATCTTTTCAAATAAATCGTTTTCCGAATATACATCCTTTTTTAGTAAAATAATAATCGTCGTGTTTATAGAAAGATAGAACATTCCTCGTTATCCCGTTGTACTACTAAAGATTGGATTGAATTGATGTTTCTTTGTTTATGATTTATCACTAATGTTAACAAAATTCTTGATAAAAGTTTTGCTGACTCTGAATGGTTTGTAAATTTAATTAATACTGATGTGTTGTAGTGTACTAACTCCCATGGCCTAAATTTCGACTTATTAAAGTTGATTTACCGCTATTCATATATTTTCAATAATAATAAATAATAATAGGATAGAATAATCAACGTGCAGCTTTAAAACATGTGATCATTTTGATGCTGCGGTTTATCATAAATTATCTACTTTTAAATTAACAATATTAAACCGATAAGGTCGTTGACATTATTAATATATAGAGATAAAATAAAGGAAGAAGGTAAACAATAGTCACATACTCTCATTTATGACAATAAAAGACGATGAATTAAATAGAATAGATTTATAAACGGCAGGGAATACGATTCTTTGAAAAAAGTCATGGCAAATATGAAGGACTGGAAGAATTTATAAGAAAATATGAAAATTTGGAAATAACAATGAGAGATTATTTAGGAGTATATAGGGTCATATAATTATCAATTAAACATTATGTCGTACAGTTTCGTTTATTTTACCAAAAGGAAATACTTTCCTATTCATAAAGTTTAGTCGATCAAATTATCGGTGATTATGGATGGGTATAAGGAAGACATATGCAATTGTTGTTTTATTTCTATATGTATTAGATAAGAATCCTACAATTTGGTATTCCCTATAAAAAATTTTTTAGAAAATTGATCACATTCGGAGTTTTCTTGAATACAAATTAGAAAATTGATCATTTATCGGAATTTTTCCCAGAAAATTTTGTCGGTATGAGCCCTGTTCAGTTCTAGATCGGATCATAAATATGATTGGCTGTCACGTGTCGATTTGAGGTGAACACCAAAATAATTGCGGTTGGTATAGCGTGCTACCGTTTTATTAAATATATAAATTATACCGCAATTTAATTCAATAAAGCGTTCCGTATAAGAAAGTTAAAAATATTAAACCCGGCAACTCGGAGCAACGCCAGTAGCAACACCATGGTTATTGGCTAATACTTTTTGATAATAATTTTTACATTTATTACTGTACGATAAACTGGTAATAATTTCTTATTATTTAACGATGACTTTTTAATCGGTTTAAATTTATCTGACAATTTTTTTAAGAGTTATTATATGGATTCTTCCAAAAATCTGATATATAGTTTAGGATTATTATTCTGACAATAACGGGTTTCGTTATTTTTTTTTTTTTTGCACGGGGTAGATAGGTAAACTTTTAATATTGTCGTTATATATATTTGTTGTAGTACTAAAGATTAAATTGAATTGATGTTTTGCACTAATATTGTTTAACGAGTTGTTGTATTGACACCTTACTATTATTGGATAAATAAATCATGTAGTATCGTAGTAGTATAACTTGGAAAAGTTGATTTTTTGCCATTCATATATTCAGTTTTTTTTATATGTAATTAACGCGTTCAAATATCAAACAGCGAATTTTCGTTAAAATACAGTATTTAATAATTGTAAAATTAAAGGTAGTATTCAATATATTCCATGCAGTTTGTCTACGTTATTATAATAATATTTTTAGGTGATACTGACTTAAACATTGGAAAATTCCTAATGGATGACTTGATCTAACAAAAAATAAGTGACTCCGAAATTTGTGCAGCTTTGATATCATATGATTGTTATTTATTTAATTGGTCTTTCATAATTACTACTTTACATTAATAATGTATTATATCATTAAGGTTTAATAAAAATTGATACCTTTTACTACTGTATAACAATGGTTTCGTTAGGTTCATCATAATATAACCAATGCAGCGTTATACCATGTTGCTTAATATTAATCCGTGATACTCTTTATTAATATGATGTTTAGTTAAAAGTATAAGTTAAAAAGCCAATAGTTAAAAATTGTACGCAAGACGTTTTTTTCTCCATGGTAGTTATATCCACTTCTCGTCAACGGTGAAGCCGTGATGATCAATGCTACGGCTCCCGCGAAATAACTACAAATTTTATGATTTTAAAAAGTCGTTCCTATTTTTTACCATTTACAGCTATTTTTAAAAATCACAAATCATTAGCTATTTCAGTTTTAAAAACATTAACTTTGACAAAATAAAAGAATAGAAAGCTTACTTCATTGAACTTAGTCCAATAATCTTGTAAATTTGTACTAAAGATTCAAAGTGACTATCCGTTAGCGTTAGATATTTGATCGTAATACATTGTAAAAAATTTTATCCGTGATTTCTGTAAAAACCCCATGAAAATGATAGGGAAGTATAATGATAGATTTGTCCTTGAGTCTTAGTATCAGAAACAAATATTTAATAAATGTTTAACGTCTTTGATTATAAATTGACTAAAAATAAAGTACATATTCTACAAAATTCGTATTTCGAGATTTTTGTGACGTATTGCGATTTGCGAGTACTAATAATTTGGTATATTATCATTTTAAATATTGTTAGAACCTTAAAATGCGTTAGGAATAATTTTCTTTTGATCTTTGTTATTGCAATAAAAGTAATAAAAGCAATAAAAGCATCTTTTTTGATGCATACTGTATACATAATCATTATGACAAAGATTTACGTCAATCTAACAAGTTGATTATCAATCTATATCTATTCCTTAAACGGAAGGAAAGAATATAAATATTTAAAAAGAAATGTATTTCCTTTCCTGGAATAATCGTCAGATTCCACTAACACTTTAATAAAATTATAAAATTAGCCCACCTTAATCATATAATTTCATTACTACTGCTTTAATAAAAGTGCCATAATTTAAAAATTACAAAAAAGGAAAATCAGCTGACTATTACTTACGTAGATCTATTATGTTAGCCAATCACAATCCAATACTTGTGCTGCTAATTTTAGCAAATTTTTTTACACACGTTACGTGTAAATCATTAATTTCTATATTCCTTTAAAAAAATATGAAAAGAAAAAAAAAATAATTTCTAATAAAACCTTTTGTATAATATGTCAAATTTTTTCATTGTTATAAATTAATACTTCTAATTAATAAAATATAGTCTATATCTTCTAAAATTAGATCGAAATGTAAAAAAGATTGATCAAAAAACAAAAAATCTTTTTTTTTATTTTTTTCTTTATTAAAATCGAATCATCCCCGATTAATCATACTGCATTTCACATATTATTCTCATTTGGCGAAGTTTTATTTTTTCCATATACCCTTGTTATTTCGATAATGAAATGCGCCCTTGTCGCGTTTTTGCTTATCGCGAACTTTGACAAAAGTTTCTTAGTAAATTTAATTTCTTTAATGATCTATTTTCTTTTGTAATCAAATTAATTGCATCATCTCGAAAATGATGAAATATAATGAAATTTTAATGCTTATTGACGCAATATACTAATAAATTTGTTTTTCTATGGAGTTTTCTTTCAATGCTTCAAATTTTTAAGACATTTTTTTTTTTTATAAAAGTCAGCAATGAAAATAAATGATATAAAACAGCAAAGATTTTTAGCTCATCTTTTTTCTTTAGCCGGCTCACAATTATGAAAATTCGTCGTAATAATCGTTCAAGACCCGCGAATGGGTTCTCAATATTCGTCAAATTTTACACCCGTAGATACAAATCTCAAAATTCGCAAGAACGTATGAAAAATGCGAGTAAGATATGGAAATCTTTACCTAACGAGGTGAAGAATGATTTTATAAAATATGCTCACGATGAGCATATTTTGAAAGAAACCCCTCCAGTAGTCTCGATACCCACCGAAAGTGCCGAGAATCGTAAACCCCCGATTTTCATCTTTGATGAAAAAAGTACTAAACCTCATTATGTCAAAAGTACCGAGACTTCTAATCCTTTCTCCTCATTGGAAGAATTTTTTGATTTTGAAAAATACATAAATGATAATGATAATTAAATTATCATTTATTACAGAGTATATATATATCAAACTTTTTTTTTCTTTCGTCCTTCGTATCTCTTTTCGTTTATTCCCGTTCGCGTTTTTTTATTTCAGAGTATATATATATTAAAAATTTTTTTTTCGTTTCACTTTCTTCGTTTATCCCGATCGCGTTCTATTTTACTTTTTTATCTCCCTCTTCTCTATGATTTTATTATGTATTTTTTTAAGATTTTTATAAGCTTTTTATGATTATAAAATAAAAAATAAATCGAAATCACAATCACAATCACGATATAAAAGATATATAATTTGTGTTTACTTTCTCTCGCTGATATATGATAAAAATATAAATATTAATTAAAAACTGCTGAATTCTTTTGAAAAATTAATAAAGATTAAAAAATTGTCAGAAACATTTACGATATTATTTTTAGATGAACAAAAGGGACTTACTTAGCCGTCATGTAACCAGTCGACATGCGTTATTTGCTATACTAAAAAATTAAGTCTAATATTTTTACAAGAATTAACGATTAGTAATATGAAAATATGACTAATATTATTATTTTTTAGATCAATTCACGTAATACACAATGACATTCGATAAACCGGATCTTCGATAAACCGGATATGGGCAACCGGACTTTTTTGCCGGAACCAAATCACGTATATTAAAATAGGCTCGATATAACGGATTTTACTAGTAAAAGCTCGATATTCGCTATAACGGATCAATTTTCTAACCAGTTATAGTAAAATTGGCTCGATAAACCGGATCACGTGATTTGATACGTTTGAAAACCAATTAAATTGATTTCACATGATACAAATAATCTTTTTTTTGTGACCGGATCATTTTTTTTTTTTTTGATCTTGATCTTTTTATAATAATACACAGTGTGTAAAAATGAAAAAAGTTAATAGTAAACAATTGGATAATGATAATTCTCAAAACAAAAAAAGAAAACTTTTAACACTTGGTCAAAAAAAAGAACTCTGTGAAAAAAGTTGTG
>QZLH01001043.1:26171-45889 GCA_003833135.1 Oehlia diaphana | reverse complement strand
AAATTTTGTTATTTTTGTTAATCTGGTCATGCATAATGTATTACAAAAAATAAACCAATAAAATGTTTCACCAAGTTACGGACGTTTCGGAAGTTTGGGCAAGTTTCGCCTAATTTTGGAAGTTTCGCCAGTTTCGAATTTTACGCTGGTGGCGAAACTAGTTTCGCCAGGTTTTGGAAGTTTCACCAAAAGTTTAGTTTCGGTTTCGCCCGAAACACTACCTAAGACTATACTACAGTATCTGAGCTGTGCTCACGAAGTGATTTTTCTTTAAGGTTGCCCAATGACCTAGGCTTTTTTATTGCTCTCTCCTCACTTTGAGAAGTTGAATTCAGCTTTTGTACCTCCTTTAACAACCATGCAATATGTCCAAGAACTTTCTTAACCATATTTTCCATATTCTCGTCCTTGTATACAACAACCATAGGTTCGGATAGTTTGAATCTTAGCCTGTCCTGGTCATCGAGCGAACATTCCATAAAGTACCACTTTTCTGCATCTGTGATAATTCTGAATACCTTACCCACAAACACACTTTCTATGAGGATTTGCCAAGGAATTTGGGCCAGGGCCCCCAGCTGAAATCACGTAACTTTAAGAGACTTCAGGTCGTTGAAATTTTTTAGTGGATAACAGGAGGAATAACGTAGACGACTGCAAGAGAAATAACGTGAGCAAAGGTAACACAGTGGAATAGAAGTATCCCACCAAAATGAAACTCCTCTCAGAGGTGACTTTCATATAATATGTTAGCATAATAAGTGGACAGCGGGAGGAACAACGTGTGCGACTGCAGGAAAAATAACGTGAGCTCCTGCAGAGGAATAACGTGGGCGTGATTGCAGGACAGATTATTAGTGGACAAATAACGTGGATGACTGTGGAAAAATAATGTGAATGACTGTGCCGCAGAATGCCCGGAGGGCCCTGTCTACTTGGGAATCATCTCTTTCATTATTATATGCACGAATAGCCATGTCTATATTTTTTCTACAATGGTAGAATTTATTCATGTGACACTCTGAACAAATGCGCAGAGTATCATATGACCATGACATAGATAGGATACGTAGATAGTGCCTTCCAGGCATTCTGCGAGGAATGACGTAGACTAGCTGCAGAAATGATTATTAGTAACGGACTGAACTGAAAATTTTGCTGAGGCTATTTTACTTCATCGTTACAAAAATATACGTATGTTCAACTGACATATACTGTAGAAAAATACCACCGTTACCAACAGAGGAATAACTGTTCTTTGCCGCTGTCTACTCATTCTTCTCTGTAGTTTGACCATCTTGCTGCTCAACCACGCTCATTATATAGGAGGTTCCAGGAACCTGGATTCCTAGGGCTAATATCTTGTATCCCATAATACCTATGTTATCTTCTATGCAGTTTATTGTTGGTAACGATGGAAGTGTCTCACCAAAATAAAACGAATTTTGGCACTGTATAAATTCGTGGAATGGGCCAAAGGCCTCCTCACTTCGTTCGAAAATCCATACACGCTTCAGGCTCTTTCAGGGATTTTTTTCGGATACTTATTGTATATGCCTTTTGGTCTGTCTCTGACTGATTTGACTTTACACACAAACCTACTGTAGACGATTAACAATGAAAATGCATACAAAAATAATCTTTAGTCTATTAGGACCTTCGAAGAAGTGATTTTCAGAGGTACGACGAAAATTATAAAGGGCTGAAATCTCATCACAAGAGTAGTTGAAAAATGGGCGGTTTACGATCAAAAAATAATAAATCCCTACATATTATACGAAACTCCCCATGCCTTTCCAGTTAAACATGATTCAAATAATGCTATAGCTCTCTGCTTGCCGGCAGGGTTGTTAGTTGCAATCCCAGCCGCAGCCCAAAAATAACAAGATGCTTATATATGCCCACATCCTCATGTCAACTAGTCTCTTGCGAGACTCATTTTTGGTCGGGGCCTCTGGCCGAAATTACAGAACAGAGTGAACTGTAAATTTCGCTGACGAGCTGTAAGTGAAAGTCACATGATTTTTGGGTGACAGAGGAGGAAAAACATAGACAGCTGCAGAAATGATTATTAGTAGATAACAGGAAGAATAATATAGACGTGGAATTAATAATTACCAATTGCAGAGTACTAATAATAACGATGAAGCATATTTTTTGTGAACGATAATTATCAAAGACTACGTTATTCCTCCCTTTGGGATTAGGAACATACTGCGAAGCAATACCATGAGCAGAAAGAGTAGAACCACCCACAGGGTGCGCTCAATTCCTAGGTATACTGATAAACATACATTATCGATAACGAGCATATAATCTATGGTAAAAACAGATGCAAACATCGTTACCAGAGTTATGTAACAGCATTACAAATTAATATATGTACTAATAACTCCGTAATATTTTTACACAAAATTAGTGAATTACTCGTTTATGCGGAATTGAGTGTTAGCGGACAACAGGGGCTACTATATCTCCAGCTCTTGCACAACTACCTTTTTATGATGGTCAAAAACTACCAGATAAATATTACCAAAAGCTTAGAAATATAAATGAGTTAGCAGTCCATTAGCGGTAGCGGCCTTCAATGCTACCTTGAGAGCTAATGTTATGAAAAACAAAATGACAGGTAGATTCATTCCTGTTCCTGCAAATAATCCATATAATGCAAACGCAGCTATTAATACAGAAGCAGAATTTCTGAATTGATTACAAGGTAAATATCAGGAAGTGATGGTAGGAAGTAATAGAGCAGCCTTAAAATCACTTATGAATGAAAAATTCACAGAAATTGATATACCAGATACTTATGCAAATAGAATTCGCCCACTTGCTCAAGGATTAGTTTTTGCTGATATATTACCATACCTTTATGATCATTTGCCTGATAATATAGAAATGAAAATTAGGATCACAAATCCAGCTAATTTAGACGCATTTTTTGATGAGGTGAGGAATAAATGGCTAGAGTCTGGAAGAAAATTTGAATCACTTTCCAGTCTACAACCACACACTTCTGTCAATGTGCCTATACAGAAACAATATATTCTACCTAACCCTCAAAATACTGAATCCCATCGCTATTTAGAATTAATTGCCGAATACTTTGGCTATCCAGATGATCACCCAAGAAAGCCAGAAGATTTATTTAATTTTATTGGAAGAGCACCATTCTGAGAACATAGCCCATTGGGATACCGTAGTCCAATAATAATCAATCCCGTAGTCTACCCATTGCCCACGTTATCTCCCACATATCGCCACTAATTTACCCGAAGGGTATGAGTGGAATAACAGGGTATATATGGGCGCAGACGGGATAATATTCTTTTTTAATTATCATTATCAAGAGCACATGATATAGGACCCTCAGGTATCGATATCACATGAATGCTGTTGCCCACTAATAATCTGTCTCACAATTACGCCCACTGACAGTCTTACCCTACTATTTTTTTGGGCGGAGCCCAGGCTATGCCTGTAATTATGGAGTATTCTGCAGCAGAGTTTCCTTAGTTATCATTTGAACAATTTTCCTAATGTCGAAATTACAGAACGGACTAAACTGTAAAAATTTGGTAACGATAACGTAGAAGACATAGTTACCAAAATTTCACAGAAGTCGCATAACTGAAAAATTTCAACGACCAGAGCGGCAGGAATGTAAGTAGACAACGGGAGGAATAACGTAGGAGGGGTAACGTAGGCAAAGGAGAGGGCAACGTAGGAATAGAATGCTCTCCCGAAGGGAGGAATAACGTAAGAAGGGATAACGTAGAAGACATAGTTAACAAAATTTCACAGAACTCGCAGTAGGCACCTGTTGTCGATAACACTCATGTACATATACTGTTTTTGTTACAATACGGCATATAAAAAACTTTGGTAACATTTTCGCATATATTTAGTTCAATGAAGCGTGTATTAGTTAGTAACGATGATTATATATACCGTTAGTTACCATTTTAGTATAGGCTATGCCACTGCGAAGCAATGTGTTCCTAAGGTTACAAGAAATTTCACTTCATGGGCAAAGCCCAGTTACGTGTCTCGTGGAGAATACTTCGCATACAATAACAATTATATACATTATGTGAGCATCATTAGCAACAATAGGCAACTGTTATCTACGGCCGGGTCGACTAATAATACATGGTCAATGTGTATTTTAGTAACGATGAAAAGTCACTTCGAAGAAGGTCTACAGACTAATGAGCATGCTGCTAACTTGTACTAACAGGAGATGTGGGCGTATTTTTCTACAATAGTATACACATGAAATTTTGTAAGGATAATACGGAGTACCATTAGTTGCCATAATTATCCACTAATAATCGACTACTTGTTGTGTAATGATAATTATCAATAGCGGAGAGTACGCAATTGTTACATGTACTTCTACAATAGAGTGTATTAGTTGGTAATGGTTGATATTACTGGTAACGATAAAGTATTCCTCCCTTCGGAAGGGACATAGTTACCAATTTTTTACGGAACAGACTGGGCATAGTATGCTCTCCCGAAGGGAGGAATAATGTAGGAGAGAGGTAGCATAGAAGAGATAGTTACCAAAATTTTACAGAACAAGCAGAACTGTAAAAATTTCAACGACCAGAAGTTGCCTAAAGTCACGTGATTTTTTTGTAATGATAAGGTAGGTGACTGCAGGAGAGGGTTAAAATGAAACTCCCCTCAGATGAGAGCTTCATATATTATGTTAGCAAATAAGTGGACAATGGGAAAGGGTAACGTAGGCAAGGAGGACTCTCCCCATTAAGATGGGAAATAAAAAAATAATTTCTCCCCTGCTGAATTGGGGAAAAAAAATTTCTGCGCCCTTATCTCAAAAGGTTTGGGATAGCATATGACCGAACTTTTACATAATTGTGTTTGATGGGAATTCGTATTAGTCGTTTGTGCCTTTTGATATGCTTTGATCACCTGATTTAATGCTAGAATGTTCTGCCCTATTCCCTGACTGTCTTGCCGCTCAACCAGTAGAACCACCCAAAGGGTGCGTTCATCACATAGGAGGTTCTACGTAGTGCCTTTTAGGTAGGAACCTAGGTTCACTTCTGAAGGAAGGTCTAAAGACTAGGTCCACTCCTAATCATTTCTGCAGTAACTCCCGCCGTAGCTCCCACAGTCTCACGTCATTCCTCCCGTTGCCCACTAATAATCTATTCCGCAGCTATCTACGTCATTCCTCTGCAGAAGGTCTGTCTACGTATGCCTGATACGTCATGGACACATGATACTCTATCAGAGTGTCACATGAATGCCGTTGTCTACTAATAATCTGTCCTGCAATCACGCCTACGTTATTCCTCCGCAGTCGTTTACGTTATTGTTCACTAATAATCAATTTCACAGTAGATACGTCATTCCTCCTATTGCCCACTCATATTCTGCAACGCAGTCACCCACGTTATTCTTCATACCCAGCGATTGGTAATTATCATTACATAAAAAAATATGCTTCATCATTACAAGAAACTCTACTTCATCGTTACAAGAAATTTCGACACGTGTCTTGTGGAGATTCAACAACAATTTTATACATTATGCAAAAGTCACGTGACTTTGAGAGACTTCTGGTTGTTGAAATTTTTTAGTAGACTGTTCACCAAAATGAAACTCCCCTCAGAGGGAACTTTCATATAATATGTTAGCATAATAAGTGGACAGCGGGAGGAACAACGTGTGTGACTGTGAGAGAATAATGTAGACAGCACAATCCGAAAGTATGAAGTGGAGTAACTTTTTTTTCACACAGTGGAATAGATCTCCTGTAGGGAGGGATAACGTAGGCAATACGGGTTGTCTGAGCACGTCAATCTGCTTCTCCGAACTTGTAAAGCGTAAAACAGATTTCTTCACAATCCGAAAATGTGAAGTGAAGTAACTTTTTTTTCACATCCCACCGTACTGTAGAAAATTACGTGACATCATTACACTGTAGTGATGCACAATATAGTCATGTGAAAATTAGCAATGTGAGTAGAATTTATTCATAAAACACTCGGAGCCTCGTTACTGCGCATTGCCCTGTTCTAACATCTATGGACAGATATTTTGTATATTATTACATTGATTGCCTCTTCCAAAGAGGAGAATAACGTAGAAGGCTGCGGCATATCCCAGTGGGATTCCGTAGTCCACTAATAATCAATCCCGTAGTCGACCCATTGCCCATGTTATCTCCTACATGTCACCACTAATTTAGAGTATGAGTGGAATAACATGGGTGAATGTGGGCGCAGGCGGGATACTATCAGAAGTACATAATATAGGACCCTCAGGTATCGATGTCACGTGAATGCCATTGTCCACTAATAATCTGTCTCATAATCACGCTCACGTTATTCTGCCACAGTCACTTACCGTTATTCACATGAGTAAATACTACGTCATGGTCAGTCGAGACCGCCAAAGGGGCATATGATACTCTGTACATTTGTTCAGTGTGTCACATGAATAGTGTCAAATAAATAGTATCACATGAAGCAAAGTATCACATTGTTTATTTTCACGTGACTTTGAGCGACTACTGGTCGTTGAAATTTTTACAAATCATACCGTTTTGTAATTTCCCTAGATTCCATCTAGAACTGGTAAGACTAAGAACTACGTTCTTAGAGGATTGTTTCCATCGTTTACCAGACAATAACGTAGAACATTGTAACACAATTTATGTTAACTAAGTAAATCTGTATGATTTTGAGCAAAGCGAAAAATTATACAGGGAAATCACGTGACTTTGAGCGACTGCAGAAGAATAACGTAGACGTGGAAAGCATCTCCCTTCAGGAGAGATAACGTAGGCAACACAGGACAGTCAAAGACTGCTCGAAGAGCAAAATGAAACTCCCCTCAGAGGAGACTTCATATATTATGTTAGCATAATAAGTGGACAACGGAGGAATAACGGCATTCACGTGACACTACACATTGCGAAGCAATAGTTACATATACTTCTACAATAGAGTGTATTAGTTGGTAATGATTATTATATTACTGGTAACAGTGGATATTACATTAGGAACAGTGGAACTCCTCCAGGCAATTCAGTCAATGTGCACTCATCGTTACCAGAATTACTAACACTCAATCCTGCAGTAACGATGTCAGCCCATGTTTCATTAATTGAATGTAGTAACGATGTCCAGGAATGACGTGGGCGAAGGTAACATTAGGAAGTAATTATTAGTCAATCTGGCTGTAGATAACAGTTGCCTATTGTTGTTAACGATGTCCACATATTGTATATAATTGTTGTTGTATGCGAAGTAATCTCCACGAGACACGAGACTGGGCTTTACCCACGAAGTGAAATTTCTTGTAACGATGAAGTACATAATCGATGTCTGTGGGCGGAGTAGGAAATTAGTAGACCTAGGAACTGAGCGGCAAGAGTAGGTCCACCAAAAGGGTGTGCTCATGGTAATGATAAGTACATAAATTCCGTTACCATCAATACAAATTAGTTAGTAACGATTAGAGTATATTCCATCCACATGAGCGTAGGCTTCGCCCAGTGCATATGGTCATATACATATCCACAATATATAAATGTTTGTTATCCCGTTGAACTAAACATACATGAACATCGTTACATTAGAAACACATTGCTTCGCAGTGGCATTGCCTATACAAAAATGGTAACTATAATCATGGTTACCAACCAATATACGCTTCATTGAACTAAATATATGCGAAAAACGTTACCAAAGTTATTTATATACTGTATTGTAACAAAAACAGTGTATGTATATGAGTGTTATTGACAACAGGAAGAAAAACATGGACGACAGGAGGAATAACGTAGACAGTGGCGGAGAAGAATATGAGGAAACCGACTACGGAAGTAGTTATAAAATAGGTGTTTTACGATCAAAAATAACAAATTGCCTTCATATGCTTACATATTATATGAAACACAAAATTACAGAACGGACTGGGCTATGCCCACGAAGTGAACTGTAAAAATTTCAACGACCTGAAGTCGTTCAAGTCACGTGATTTTTAGGGAGACAGCAGAAGAATAAAGAAGACAGTTGCGGAAATAATAAAAAGTGGGCAACGGGAGGAATAATGTAGACAGCTGTGGAATTGATTATTAGTGGACAACGGGAGGAATAACGTAGAGATAGAGACTCTTCCGAAGGGAGGCTGAAAAGTGAAAAAGTAGTGTCCCACCAAAATGAAACTCCACTCAGAGGAGAGTTTCATATATTATGTTAACATAATAAGTTAATGACTGCGTTGCAGAATATGAGTAGACAACAGAGGGGATAACGTAGACATGGAGTCTCTCCCGAAGAGAGGAATAACGTGAGCGACTGCGGAATAATACTGTAGACAGCTGCAGAATAGATTATTAGTGGGCAATGGGAGGAATGACATGAGCAACTGCGGGAGTTACTGCGGGAGTTACTGTGGAGTTACTGCGAAAATGATTAGGAGTGGACGTGTCTACCAAAATGAAACTCCCCTCAGAAGGAACTTTCATATAATATGTTAGTATAATAAGTGGACAGCGGAAGGAATAACGTATGTGACTGCGAGAGAATAATGTAGACAGCACAATCCGAAAGTATGAAGTGGAGTAACTTTTTTTTCACACAGTGGAATAGATCTCCCGTAGGGAGGGATAACGTAGGCAATACGGGTTGTCTGAGCACGTCAATCTGCTTCTCTGAACTTGTGAAGCGTAAAACAGATTTCTTCACAATCCGAAAATGTGAAGTGAAGTAACTTTTTTTTTCACACAGTGGAATAGATCTCCCGTAGAGAGGGATAGCATAGGCAATACGGGTCGTCTGAGTATACCACATATTGTTATCTGCTTCTCCAAACTTGTGAAGTGTAAAACAGATTTCTTCACAATCCGAAAATGTGAAGTGGAGTAACTTTTTTTTCACATCCCACCTTAACTTGTGAAGAAAATATACTTTTATTTCACACCTTTAACTTGTGAAGTGGAGTAACTTTTTTTTCACACCTTTAAGTTGTGAAAAAAAAAATATCTGCGCCCCCTTGTTTTCTAAGAAAGTGCTTATGTATTATCTTGTAGATAATACCTGATGAAATTCATTTGTTATATTAAGGGGCGCAGATATTTTTTTTTTCACAACTTAAAGGTGTGAAAAAAAAGTTACTCCACTTCACAAGTTAAAGGTGTGAAATAAAAGTATATTTTCTTCACAAGTTAAGGTGGGATGTGAAAAAAAAGTTACTCCACTTCACATTTTCGGATTGTGAAGAAATCTGTTTTACGCTTCACAAGTTCGGAGAAGCAGATAACAATATGTGGCGTGCAACTTCCTTATTGTTATCTCATTCTTTTATTATCAATCATTAAACACTCCCACTTCACTTTCAATGAACTTTTCAAAAAATTTTTTATAACTTGATGATTAGTAACTCTTAAAGGAATGGTATATTCACAGATTTTAAATGTTTGATAAAAAGAATTATTATAAAAGTCAATTCCAAAAACTAATATATGATTACTTATCACTTGAATTCCTATGAAAGAGATTTGATGAAACTTCTCCTTCAAATAACAAAGTAATAGGTAAAGTTCTAATTGACCTTGAGTATATATTTATAATAATTCTGTTTTTCTATTCAACAATTATACTAAAATGTAAATATGATTTTCCTTCAATTAAATCATTACTTGTCATTTTTTAAGAAAATTAACAAAGAAAAATATTTTAAAAAAAAATTTTAAATTGTGTTTTTTAAATATATTTTTTTTTCTCAAGAAACAACATTTCGTTAAAAGAAAAATCATGGTAAAATTTCAAATTAGGGAATAGAATATTATTCTATTAGAATATACCATCTTCTCTCTATGTACATATCAGATTTTTTCATTGATAACTAAAAGCTAGTATTTTATACCATAGTTGAATGACAGAAGCTCAAAGCTAAATATTGTTACTGATTAAATAAAGTGATTTTCAATATATTTTTCCCATATATATTATAAACATATATTATATACTAATTTTTAATAAAATGAGCAGGATTTGATAATTTAAATATACTTTGCTTTTTTTGATGATCTCTATTAGCATATCATAAAGAATGTTCAAAATTTAAGAAAGTTAGAAGTTAAGGTGTGTTGAAGTTTTTAAAAAAAATTCATATGAATTTTATATAAATAATTTTTTGAAGCTGGTTGTCAGATCATTTTAAACTTGTTATATTACAAGAACTGAAAAATTAAGTTAGCAATCACTTTGATGGTCTTATTATATAATATCTTCAAATTATTTTTGCCATATTCTATTACTATTAAACTGATTATACTGTGAATACATAACATACCATCATTTGTAAATCCTGCTTGATATATTATTAATTGAAACATATGAGAAAGGGTTTTGATATTATTAATTGCCACCTGGTTAATCAACATTATAAAAAAAAATATTAATCGCCATTTGGTGAACTACATTACAAAAAAAATAATAATCACCACTTGGTGAACCCAAAAGAGAAATATTATACCAGAATTTGTTCAAAATAATTTTTTTTGCCTACTTTTTCACATGCCTTTTGAAGACAAAAAAACTTTCTTTTATAAGCTTTTACTTGAGTTGTAGTGCTTCTTTTATTAGCTACAACTCATCTCAAATTTTATATTATAAATTGTAACTAATTTATTATTCTTACTGATATCAGTGGTTAACCAGTTGTTAAATAAATGTGATTATTATTATTCACTATATTGTCTGAGTTTTCATTTCATAAAAAGTAATAGAAAAATAAGGGTATTTATCAAATAAGTTAGTTTATTAAACCTTATGTTAGAATATAAGATTCAATTTTGTTCTCTATAAAATTTCATTATAAGATTGTTGTTTGCTACAAGATATTTTCCCAAATAACCTGGATTATAATTTAATAGTACATTGCCTGCTATTATAAAATAACCATTCCTCCAATTTCCAGGTAATTTTCTCTTCTATTTTCTCAGATATTTTTCCAAGAATTTTATCAACCATATTATCATGAATCTTTGTATAATTTTGCAGGATCTGCATCACTAATAATAAATGATGACTGAACACGCTTTTACAATGTGAGTATTCATGTTTATTTCTTTCATTATTTGCTTTATTATGTCAAGTAAAATATACCCAAGAGAATACTAAATTGGAACTTGCTTTTTGTGTCAAAAATGTTTGAAATGTTATCTTCAAAACACTACTGCCAGTACAGAATATAGGTTTGGATTAAGATGAATTTAATTAATCAGACCTTCCAAAATTAATATACATGTGAATTATTTTCAAGAGTTTCCTGATGAATAATTCATTCACTCACAGGAAAGGGTTGAGATTGATTAATGGTTTAATAATTATAGTATTAATACTCATCTTTCACATTTGCTTCACATTTATTAGAATTAATTTCTCAAAAGTTATTATCAAAATATTGTGATGCTCATAACTAAATAAAAAATGCAGTTATGCTGTATAATATATTTATATTTACACCATCCTTGGTAATCTTTGACACGAATTGGAGCCATGCCTAGTTACACAAATAACAGGCTTCTTTATAAATAGATACTGGGAAATCCAGTTATTTTTCACAGAAAGCATTATCCATACAATTAAATATGTATGACAAAGAACCATCCTTATTGACTTCTCAATAAAGAAAAGTATAAAATATTTCATAACATGTCATATATTCATCATAGTATAAAAACTCAGAATAACTATAATTTAATTATCCTTTGTACAATTTTTCTGAATTCAGAGTATATATATATAAATATTTGCAAAAGATCTATCCTATATGATTGAAGGCTTTGCTTATATCTTATGGATAAGATTGGAATGTATGAGTATAAAAGCCTATTTATTTTCCATTATATTATGTATTAAACTTATGGAACTTATATATTTCTTGCATGAATTAATTTTTGAATTATAATTGAATTCAATAACTTAATAATGGATGTTGGTTAATCTTTTTTTTAAGCATAGATAATACTTGAGTAAATAATTATTTTTATTGAGCTGTGTTTATATTCCATGATTTTTGGTAAAAGTAATATATTTACAGAATTTAACCCGATTATTTGGCTAGCTTAGTGAGACTTTATAAACACGAAGGTATAAAGGGAGTTCTATTTGCCATGGATAAGTTTCGTCATATCACTAGTAGATACAAATAAAAAAATGGGGAATATTGAATTTATAAGTAGGATTGTTTCCTTTTTTTAAAAAAAAAGAGAAATGATGGCTGTGTGAATTTACCATTAAAAAAATCCTGGCTTAGATTTTTTATTGCATTCATTCAAAAAAATAAGCCATATTGTAAGCACTGTGCCAACTGTCAACTATAATAATTTTACTAGTAAACAATTACTAACTTAAAATAAATTTGACACTACCAAAAAATATATTATATGCTATACTGAGCCTTCTTGCATAATAAATTTTATCTCTTTTACTACATCTTTCATCATATGATTGGTGCATAATTTATTTAAAAAAACAAATATTTATTATTTGAATAGGCTTATTGTAGGTATAAGACAGATAAATAATAAGCCTATGGCGCAATATTAAAATTGCTAAGCATTGCCGAATAATCAAAACATTCTATCACATGCTCTCAATGTAAGACCACGGACTCGCACTCGTGTAACCCGAGTCGGCCAGGACTATCATAATGTCAGCCTGCATTACCGCACGCTAGAAGGAAGTGCAGATTTGGCCAAAATTATCATTAATTTTGACCCGCACTATGGCTTTGACTCTAGTGTAGAAACATGGGTTGACGTAGACAAGAGTCACAAGACAACGAATATTTATATTTTTAAGCTTTAGTCAGTTACACAAGTTGAAACAAGTTGAAGAAGGAGAGTTACACACTTACACATTGTACATCTTACCTAAGCCTATGTGGTACAAGTCATATGATACTCTGAAAGATGACGCAGTTAAAATTTTGACACGTCTACTTAATAGAAATTAATGCGTACAAAAATGCTATACATTTAAGTATACTCATGTTTCAAAAAAAAAAAAAATAGAAATCGAAGAGTGAATGTAAGACAAACTCTTTGTTTTCTACCCTTACTTTCTCTTGGATTTATTAAGTAGCATGTTCTGAAAGTTTATGATAAAATCATGGATCAATTAGGTGCATCATACATACTATCATACTTTAAGTGCTCAAAACTTTCACTTTCTACTCCGATTTCATCATTTTCATCTTAACTTCAGCCCTGAACATAGATTTTTAGCAGAAAGACAATCAGTTTCAAATATTTGTATAGAAAAATTTGTGAAATTTTGAATAAACAAAAATAGAATACGATAAGATAAAATGAAATAAAGTATAGTCATTTTATTCAAATACGGATAAATATGAAATAATATTTCTTGTAACAATTTAAACAATCGATTGATATTATTTAAACATTCAAATTGTATCTAAAATGATAAAAATATCAGAATTTACTTGAAATCCTATATAAAAAAGAGATGAATATACAGTCAAACTTTATATACCGATATAATAGATGTATTTTTTGTTTCCGTTTCACAATTAATAAAAAAATCCGATTTTTACATTATTTCACGATATATGTGTAACATATACCGATACAATCCTTCTGTCCCCTTTATATTAACGTAAATAAAATCTAATTTATATATACCGTTACACTAATATAATTCGAGTGAAAGCATCATTTAAGTAATTTTATTGATTTTTCTAAGAGTGCTTTTATAAGAATTAGAATTGATTAATACATGAGAATATAGTTGGAGCTTAAGAAATTTTCTGATCAATTTATTGCGAAAATAAACCACAATTTCTTACTAAATATAAGCTTGGCAACTTGTACTGAATTTTGTTTAGTATAATGTAGGCCAAACTTAGATGATTAACCAGCATTACAATCTATTATATAAACGTAAACATAAACCTTCAATGATCAGTGCACTCTGTGAAATAGGTTCCGTTTTAATTGCTAGAAAAATTTAAAATAGGGCCTGCAAGTTACCATTAGATGAACCGTACTTGAAGAATGAATATCATCTTTTGCCTTTTAGAATGGAAAAATATGCTGATAAATCCTTATTTACTGTTAATCTACAAGAAATTGATTAATAAATAAGATCGCGATAATATATATGTAAGAAAAGACGATGAGATTACGTCTGACCATCTCCATTAATTATTTCATTTTTCATAAATCTGTTAGATCAGCTAATTTCATCATTTTGATCTATCTTTCTCATTCACAATTCATTGTTGTGATGGCCAGATTTACTAGAAGCCCAATTAAATTCTGTTATTCCTCTGTCAGACAGCTGACTTTTGGGAATTGTAAGCATGACATTGCTTTTTGCAAGCCATTTTCGGAACATAATATAGAGCATTTAGTTGTTCCTTTGTCGCCCATTTAAATTCCTATTACAATAATTTTTTTTAATAAACTAATCATTTTATTCGAAAGATTGTTTTAATATAGTTGCTTGTCCTGACGGTTAAACTAATTGTCTAGCGGGCTAACAATTCCATATTCGATTATTATAAGATTCAGAAATTACACCATAAATTTGTTGCTAAGTAAATCGCTTTGTGCAGAAAATTGCAAACAAATTACCAACTTGTACGGTAGTGTTACGATCCGGATGGATTCGTCATCCGTTTAATCCGGTCCGTAAATAAATGGATGATCCGGATGACCATCCGAATGATTTTCAATATAAAAATCCCGATCCGTAAATAACGGATGATCCGGATAACCATCCGAATGGATTCGTTACTATAAAATAATACTAATCAAACGGATGGATCCGGATTTATATACAGAAATAGCAGATGACGAATAATTCGTATCTTCATCCGGATCCAATCCGGATGGTTTCGAATCGGATAAATCCGCGGATTGGCGGATTGACGGATCAACGGATCGCAACACTATTGTACGCCCCTATTTTCACGACTTCCATCACGCGTAATTTGATTGGTTGATCAAGTTCTATTGTAGGAGTAGTTGTTTTGGTCTTTTTTACATATTTCATTTTTTTCTTTTTATTATGTGTTGTACTTGAGAAACTTGATGAAGAAAATTCTGAGGGTTCGGATGACATTTCATGTTTTCAAATCTAAAAGACATTGATTAGATGATCACGATAATATATATTTTATTTAAGAAAGACGATATGTATGACTTACTTATATTACGTCTCAGTAATTATTTCATTTTCATAAATCTCGTTAGATCGTATGATTAAATGTTTTAATTCGTGATCCGTGAGTCAAACCCAACATATTTTAATACACCCAAAATTTCAAATAGTTTGTTTTTTACAATAATTTTTTCACATAATTTTTTACTTTTATTCTTTTATTTGACGGCAGATCCTTTCGTGGTTCACGAATTAAATCTTTGAATTTTTTTTCTTTTTTTTTTAAAAAAAAAAATTTTTTACAACTTATAATTAATAATGAAAATCATTAAAATTTATTATTATTTCTACCCATTTTCCTTATTTAAAAAAATAAATATTAAAATAATAATAATTTAGTACACATATTAAAAACCTTTAATTGTTGAAATTTTGATTGTTGAAATCAATTTAAATTATTCAAATTAAAAGTTAAAAAAAGATAAGAAAATTTTCCTACCTATACATATTTTTATATTTGGTTGAATATTTTTTTTAAATTTTTTCTATTTATTCAAAATTACTTTGCCACAAAAATTCTGTTTGAAGATAAGATGAAATAGATTAAATAGATGAAGAAAGTTTGACTTTTGAGCACTTTTTAAAGAATTGTATAATTGGAATATGAAAGATACAAAAAGATCTAAATAAATCTAGGCGAAATAAGGGTAAAAAGCATAACAATATATAGTTAGAAAGATTCGATAAAGAATTACACAATTGAGGTATACAAAAGATTTATACTATTAGATCGGCGTATACATCCAATTGATCCCATTATCCAGCAAAAGACCAACCAGCATGCTGTTTTAACATTTTGGAAGAATAAATCTATTCTACGCTGCACTATACTACACCGTCTACTACTCCTCTTGGACAGTACTTTGCCAATCCCCCAGCTGATATCATTTCTTTTTGCTTCAGTCACGCAGATGAATGAGATGATAGTATCGCCTATCTTTATAATCCAATCAACAGGCCCATTACCATGAATACTGGAGATTTGTCCTTCAGGATATATCTTTACAATACCATAGAAGATTGATGCCACACCATAATAATTGATGAAATAAATTCACGACTGGTAGCCTCATTTACGTCGGCCCTGATGATTCGAGATGCCGTATGCTTTCTCAAAATCTCTCGAACCACATCCCTAAAACAACTTCTTTTATACAACTATCAATGATATTGCCAGGATAAAATACATGTTTTGGCAGCTCATCACAGTTTGCACACTTCAAACCGAAAAGTGATTTCATCCTTAAGAAGGTATACGAATGAAATGGTTGTTGTGCTGATAAAAAAGTAGAATTAGTGATCAGTTGATAAACTCGACATAATCATAATTAGTTGAACTACTGCTTACATGTATCTACAGTAATATTCAGATCAACCACGCGGTTAGCAATCCAAACAATGATCACTAATTCTTCACTTTAGAAGAATTCATAACCTTATTACATCCTGTCGCACTTTTAACGGATAACGGATATAAACTCTATTCCACACACAAAGTTCTTCCTTAATATTGACATTAATATTTTTATTGACAGTAGTTTAATTTTTCATTTTCTTCTTCGAGGAAGACGTCGACCTTCCATAGCTTGAGATCTTTGGAGTCAACATTAGCGAAAGTTTGTGTATTCCTCCTCTTTGATGGCATCCTTGAGTTCATTAATTGTATCTTTCTTATTAACTTTTACGTTAAAGGTATTATAGTAAGGGTTTTCTCCTAACTGAGAGTAATAGTTGACATGGCATATTAAGGCTCGGATAAAAAATGTGTTGCGTTCCGGAGTGAGATAAAAAATTATTTCTGGAAAGTACTGAGCGACTGTGCTTTTATGTCACACAGACATTGCATCATTTCACGTGACTTATTATGGCGCTTCAAATCTGAAAATTTTATCCGATCCATCGGATCCATCCTAGTTTATTTGTTAAATTATTTGAATTTAAAATAAAAAAGTACAAACGAAACATACAGTTTAATAATAAATGTATTATTAGGCCTGTTCAATTCGGATTTTCATACTTATTAAAATTTTTTTTTTTTCAAAAAATTACTAAGTAGTAGTTTTTCTGCTAATTTGTACTTGATTCAATGATTCATGTTAATTTTTTTTTTTAGTTCCTTTCAAAAGCGCGGTTTTTACTTTAAACATAAGAATTTAAGTGGTGTATTTGAATATAAAATAACTATTTATATACTACTTATATTACTATCGTAAAATGCTTAAATTTCGCCTAAGTACGTGATTGTAACATCTAATATAGGTATACAGTATATTATATTGCAATAATTGCATAAAACGTCGAGAAGCAAGATGATAAAATTTCTTCTTAGCTTCAAATGTTTGTCTTCGTATAATAATCCTTACAAAAGCATATGTAAAATTCACAAAAATTTCTAGAATAGATAATACCATGTTGATATAGGAACTTATTATGGTATGAATGTTTATATTTTATATGATGGAGTAGTATTATACTAAAATTATAGTCTTGTAGAAGTTATGACAATTCCGAGAAATTACTTAACTTTTACGCTTCACGTACTATTATAGGTATGGAGATACAATAAGCCTTTATTTAATTATATTAGTTTTTGTAGACGTTTAAATTTAAATATAATCAATGGTTTATTCCCAAAATTTATGTTTTGTCTCTATAGTAACTTAATAGATAACAAAAAAAGTAAATGTTACATGACCGTAAACTGTTAGAAGAACTCTTTACCATTATAGAGGATATTCTAAATGTCTCCAATACAGCGTGCTTGTTGAATTAATCCACGGACAGTAAAAAATATCAGCAAATTTGGCTGATATCCAGTTTACTATCATGGGACACGAAACATTTTCCTATTTACCGTAATTGAATGTCCAGTCTGAACATTTTGATATTACTTGCAAAGTTAATTATCCTGACCACAGGTTACATCTGGGAATTATGAGCTGAGTCGGCCAACTCTATGAAATTAGAAAAAAAGCATAGTATATTAAATCTAAGATGTTTAGTGGCGATAAGAAAATTAACAATATTTAACATTTTTTTGCTAATGGGAATAATAAAAGATTCAAAAACCCTTTCTTTTCATACCACATTATAAAAAACAAACATTTCCATTATTTTTACATGAATTAAATATTAAAGATTTATGCGTTGATATCTGGAAAATGCATTTTTGATAATGAAGATATGTATGTAAGTATATTAAACTTTATAACTAATATCATCATATAAACAATATATACTAATATTTTTATTATTAATCGATAAGGTAATGGTATCAACGGCTTTTAAAATAGAATTAATCGAAGATGAAATACCATCAACTGGACCATATATTTCTTTTGTTGGAATCCAAGTTTACTCCAAACCCAAACAAGATGAACAATGATTGTATATTTGGAGTTAATGTAACTGAATATAATAATAATTTCAATTTTACTAACAAAATTTTAAAATACGAGTTGTATATAATGCAGGTCAGGATTCTCGTCTAAAAAAAGATATTTTTTTAGTGATATTTTAGGAAATGATCGGTAACAATTGTGTCTGGGTGCTGTTGGGTAAGTTGCTTAGCTCAAAAACTCAGGTTATGCCTTACGGTGTCTGGTCCGATGATATGAATTTGGGTCCGGATCATCGGACCACGCGGTCCAGTGATTCGCTTAAAATTACTTGGGTCTGATTGATTGATTATAAAGCTTGATCACGATTTTTTTTTTTGCTGTTCGCTTTATGATGAGTTATTATATAAAATTTTTTTTCTTTTATTATTAAATATTTAATGAGATAATGGTTTTAGTAGATGATATAGTATACTATATATAAATTGCTAAGAACCTTTTGTTTCAATAAAGATGCAATAATCAATTTTTGTTATAGTTTTAAACATTTTATTGTATAAAAAAATGTTTATTTAAATCTACAATTAATAAAAAAATAAAAAATAAAATGTAGATCGGTCATGTAGATTTAGTTCAGTCCGATTGAACAAATCACAGGACTCAGCACAGTTAACTCAGTCCGATGGTAGCGAAGTCCGATCAAAGTTTAAATTCGGTCTGCATTAAAATTCATATGACTGTGCTAAAAATTGACATGACTGGACTCAGAAAGATCATCAGACCGGACAGAGGGATTGGAATCGATTCCCATTATTAGAATCGATTCTAAAATCAATTAATCACGATTAATCATTTCGCAAATACCGATTTTTTTTTATACTATTTATAATAGGTGTGTTTAAACACATATCACGTGATTACAAAAATTACAGTGATCGACGAACAAATTTCCTTTTTTGGAAACTTGTACAACCTTGTGCGACAGCAACTTGAATTTTATTGGGAGATAAAATTTCCTTTTTAGGAGGTCGTCTAAAGCGGGGCAAATCACGTGATTCAGTGTAATTTTAATTAGATTAATTTTTTATAAAGAAAGATTAATAGAAACTTTAAAATCATAATATAAACGTATTTTTAT
>QZLH01001043.1:9293-23273 GCA_003833135.1 Oehlia diaphana | reverse complement strand
TTTTTTCCTTTTTTTTTTAAAAAAAAAAAAAAGAATCTGGTTAGTTGGATTAATTAATTAAATTGTAATTAAAAAGTATCAACCATTAATT
The DNA here is from genome assembly GCA_003833135.1 of Oehlia diaphana. Taxonomy (NCBI): domain Eukaryota; kingdom Fungi; phylum Glomeromycota; class Glomeromycetes; order Glomerales; family Glomeraceae; genus Oehlia; species Oehlia diaphana. Next base: position 23,182 of record QZLH01001043.1, on the reverse strand, counting down.
TTTTTTTTTTTTTTTTTTTTTAGTAAAAAATTTGTAATGGGTCAAGAAACATAATAACATAATACAGAATTAATTCTCGGATTAACTCGCCGACTTTTTTTTTTAATATCTCACCTATCTCTTTTTCATATGTGTACTGGAGGTGATTGCGTAGTTGGTATTCATTTATTCATTTATTTAATTTCTTTGCAAAAGTAAAATATTATAGAAACAAAGAAGTTGTGAAAATAAATCTATTATTTGTTTAACGAAGAAAAAAGCCAAAAATTATATTAATTTATAAAATACAGTATGATATTTAAAATTTGTGGCGCTGCAGATCGATCCTCTGTAAAAATTAAGTTTACGCCAATTAAACTGGAAAAATCGATCAAAGTTTTTTCTGTTAAGGAGGTTAATAAGAAGATTAATAAGGAGGTTAATAAGTTGTTTCAAACTTAAAGTTCGATGAAGTTTTTGATATTTTATTTCTTTCGATGAATACTTTTCTTCGGATAATTATATTTTATTAATTTACAGGTCATACGTAGACATTCACGTTTAATAAAGCGAAGCAATTTATCACGCGAGACCCTATTCATAATTTGCAGAAGGTTACGGCTGAATTACTAGATCAAATGACCGAAAGGTCACCGTTTCACTAAAGAAAATTATTTAATGGCATAAATTATTAGTAATACGCTACTATTTTTAGGGACACTGTATTTAGTGGCCAATTAACAGTCATATGACTTTAAATATATTATTATCTTTAGTTATCAGAGATTATCGTTGTTAATGCATGAATGAAATAAAAAAATTATACCAGATACGTAATTCATATGTAATTATTTAATATTTTCCCAATAAGGTATCTTATCTATGTTACATATGTTACAACATCCTGATCATTTGATACATAGATGAGCGTCCATGTTAAATCAATTAACTGGGTAATATACCCCCGCCCAAATCGGAAATTTTTATTATGATCTGCTTACTTATTTATTAACCACTAATTAAAATAACTTTTTGTTTTTAAATTAAAAATCTTAAAAGAAGGCGTAAGTAATAAGGTATTACGACGTATACACTGTACTACCAAAATCAAATACCGGGGCTATAGTACCTGTAAATTTTGGTGAGCTGTACTCTTACACCTTTGGTTCTGCGCATAGATCTTCCCGGGAGTATATTACATGTTATCCATTCTATGCGCAATATATCTAAATATACACACAAATTTTTTAATAGAATCTATTTATACATTTGCTTTTAGGTTTACGGGTAACTTACCTAGTTTATTCTATGTTTCTAGTTTTCGACTTGTTTCGCTTTTTTATTCTTCTTCGCGTAACTTATTTGACAAATCTCTTTTTAACGGATACTTACTTAATTTGTAATATTCATTTACATTTTTATCAAATAAAGAATTATTGGTTAGATTCTATCCCTATTTGTTTAAAGCAGCAATTTTATTTTCGTGTTTACTTTTTTTTTTTTCATTAACAATACGTGAACCCAAATGCATCATTTCATTTATTCATTTGAAAATGATCGAATGATTAATGCATATTTATTTACGCCAAGACATCGAAACAAACGCGTTGTTTTTCGTACAACTGTTGATAGCTGATCCCTATGTGTTTCACATAATACCTAAGATTCAATATTTATAAAAAGAGTCCAAAATCTTGTCCTGAGAGAATAAATTTTTATGATATTTATATATGAATAAAAATAAGAAATAATAATTAAGTTTTAATATTACAATTATGACTTTTAAGCCTTTTTTTCCTTTTTTTTTTAAAAAAAAAAAAAAGAATCTGGTTAGTTGGATGAATTAATTAAATTGTAATTAAAAAGTATCAACCATTAATCTTTTTTTTTTCTTTTTTTTTTGCAAATAGAAATTTCGTAAAAATGGACGGATTGTTCAGATTTAATGAAATGCTTTAAATTTTTTTTTTTATTTCGCCATTCCTTTTTTTTCTTTCGATCCTGAATATTTTCAAATATCGTAATTTTATCATCGGTAGATTTAGGCATATATATTCTTTTACGTATCGATTTTTTTAATTTTTTTTTTTCTGTCTATCCGTTTAATTTCTAATCTTCTATTAGGACAATCTCTCTCTGGTATTTATTACATAAATTATTATTATCATTGACGTTTATTTTTTTTTTTGCATTTTACTTTATTATAATTTTTTGTAAATAAACAATATAGACACTTAGAATAGATTATTATATTATATAAATAAACATATATTTATTATTATTTAATATTTAATTTTTAATTTAAATAATATCCGATATAATATAATTTGAATCGTGATTTTTTAGTAAAAAGTTGGCCCGACCACCAAAGGCATTTATTATCCTTGCGTTTATTTGCACTGTTTAAACATCTATTGCATGAGATCATTTTGGAAATAATTTCAAGATATTTTATTTTATTAAATAAAAATCTGAATTTATTAAAGAGATTTTTTTTTTCCTAATTCTCGACTAACACTACCTCGCGCCTCTTTCCTTACCTTTTTTTAAAAATTTCCTTTTCCTTGCTTTTTTCTTTCTTTTTAAAAGGGGATGAAATTCTGATATTTCCTAATATATCACGGGATATCTTCGGAGATATGATGATCACCATGATGATCCTTTGTCATATCTACTAATAAACCCGATATTTTAAGCTTGCAGGTTAGTTGTTTCATAACTTTTTTATGGAACTTTCTTTCATTATTTTTTAAAATAAATATCATTAGGTACTAAAAATAGAATCATGTTAAATTGAGTGTTTATGAGGAGTCCAAGTATTCTTGTTCTTTTTTATGCATTCTCCCAACCAAAACTGAATTGCGTAAGTATTAAATCATTACCATCTCTTTAAATATTATTTAATGCTAAATAAATTCAATATTCATTTATATTCATTGCGAGTTCATTAAAGATATCACGTGTCATTCTGAATTCAACATCAGGAACAACGGACAGATCATGTTTAAAGATTAATAAAGTACCAAAAATCAAAAAAAAAGGTGACTTGTGCCTTTTTTCATCCGATTTGGAATTTAGAGATTTGAAATATAAGCTCCTTCGATAACCCTTCGAGCAGAGTAGCCCAATATTAAGGTTGCTTAAATAAACGATCAAAGTCAATCACCAAAATGTATTGGCTTTTTACTTGTGGATTGATGCAATTTATTATTAATTCAATGAAAAAAAAATAAACAACCTAAAAGAAGATTCCGAAACACAGCAAAGAAAAGACAATTTCCCGGTAAGTTTGATTAAATGAATAAATATAAGTCGTAACTTATTTTCTTTTTATTATTTAGTTGAAGAAATGTTTTTGATTCGCGTCGAAAGTTCATTTTTTAACGATAAAGAGAGATAATCGGCGAAAAAAAAATATTACGGAGATCGTAAACTTGGGTTTACAGAAAAATTCAAATTTGATTTTCGGGTTGTCGTGTAGCCGGGTTACTCGGTTGTAAAAAAAAAGTAATTTATTGTTGCATGTTATAATGTATACTATCAAGTTCATGCAATAAATTAAATCATCCTAATTACTTTTATTTATAATCTGATATACTATTTACTATTACGTGCTATTTATACTTTGACGATCGAATTTCTTCAAGTGTCCCGTATATTTTGAATTGAATTTTGCTGTAAGGTGAGAAATCTCTAAGAACTTTCATTTGACCTGGTTTTTTTATTCGATTTTCTTTTATAAAATACTTTTTTTGTAATGCAAAGAATTTTCAATATTTCTTTTTTTTTATACCTTCCTTTTTGAATAATCGGATTGGAGTTAGGCAAGGAAAAATAATCGAAACTATATTTTCATACGTACGAATTCATTTTTTAAATAAATAATTTCCGTAAATAAGTAGTGAAATCACAATCGTCGTGGGACATATCCCGGTCACAAACTCTTAACTATTATACTCGAGATAATATTCAGATAAGCAGGTAAAAAAAAGCAGGTAAAAAAGAGAAGGTCAAGAGTTAAAATCGACTCAATTTCTGACCGATTTCTAGGGATTAGTATTAATGATTTCAAGCGACATTATTTAGTTTTTCTTGGATTGGCTAAAATAAAGGTAAATTGAAAGCCTTATTACAAACTGTCTGCTTTAATATTATTTAGTATACAAATATTTATTCTAATCAAAAATTGTTTCATCACCCTTTTTTTAAACTTAATTTTAAGATATTTACACGCCCTGATCAATGTACCTGGAAGTTTCGTTAAACGAAGAAAATCTGATGCAAATCAGAAGTTAGCGATGGTTTTTCAATTATGTTATCAGGTTTTTTTATCGGCGCCCTGTATGGGATAATCATTAAGTATTAAAGTAAGTTAATTATTATAAACTATTGAGTGCATACTAATTCATGAAATCAGGTGAAGCAGTCGTGTAGCAGGATTAATGCTTGTTGCAACAACTGTTATTGTCTTTGGATACTAAAGATACGATCCTGTTATAGTTATATAATAAATAATTCAAAATCATGTTATAGTTTTAAATTCCACGTCCCTAACTTCTGAAATTTCGGCGGATTTATAATATTGTCATATTTCAGACAAATCACGATCTCAGATTTTACGTTAACGTGATCTACCAAAGCCCTTTACTCGAAATTACATTGTATTATTGTAGTCATCATATCGACAATTCTAAATATGGAATCATAAGGTAGCATAGTCATACAAGAATATTCTCTTTGAATAGACAAATATGTTATTATTTTAAATATTTTCAGAATATATGTTTACCCATCTAACGAGAGCATCATTCCTTTTTGTATCTGCAAATACTTGAAACGGAATGGAACATCATTTTCCATAGATTAGCATTAATAGACTTTATGGGATGAATTCTTGCCGGTATAAACTCTTGACGCTCCAATTGTACAAAATTCGCCTAAAATGTAATATAAAATATTAAATACAAGTTGTTAAAATATTCTGTTCCGTTCTGTTCTTTTATTACCTTCAGGTCTGTTCTAAGCCGATTATGATGAGCATTTTCTATAGGAATGGGATAATCTTCAACGTCATTTTTTTAATCAAAAAATGTAAAATAAAAAAATAAAATCAGTAAACCTAACAAAAAAACAATACTACGTATAATAATAATTCTTAATTACCTATCTCACAAACTTTGCCAATATTTTTGCCTTGCTCATCAACAATTAACATACATAATATATGATATAGAGCATTTCTTCAATTTCGATTGTTAAAACGTACGATTTTCGATAAGAACTGATTGGAAAATTACCACTTTTTAATATTTAATTTTACATCGACTACATTGACCACCAAACGGTGGAAACTTATTGACTTCAGGTCGTAATATGAAAAGTCCACAGAGATCTCCTTAATATATTTCTATATTGCACCTTCAAATTGGACGCTTGACATATTTTTTGTAAGATCTTAGCCTACATTATTTAATTATAATCTTAATAATTTGCTTTTTAATTAAAAAAATGGATAATAACAATGTTCCTACTTCATGCTAACCATCAAACCTCCAGTTCAGATCGTCCATTTTTCAATTTCGGTGTAGCATTATCTAAGAAATAGGCTGATGTGCACACATGAATATTAAAAGGAAAGTGACGAGAGCTTGAAGCTGTCACTATCAGTCCATCACCAAGACACCAACACATTATTAGAGTAGCCACAGGAACAAACAAGATCATATTTTAAAAAATAAGGAAATTAATAAGGTGAAATTCAAAGCTTCGAGTATAAAGGTCATGAAATCAACTCACACCCATTAATTTCGCTGATTTTAAATACTGGTTAAAAAATTTCGCGAGAAATTTTTTCATATTGACTTTTTTCGCATTGATATGCATTGGTTTTTTTCAAATTGATTTTTCTAATATAATCGTGTATTCTTTTATGTCAATTAAGTCCTCGGTTACCAATCTTCACTGGTGCTTAAAAAGTATTTATATCATTAATGATGTCCTTACAGTGATTAGTTGAATTTTTAATGGGTGTGGAATAAGATGTTACAGATGTTCCTTCCTCTTTTAATAGATGATTTTATGAGTGATTTCTCAGTAATATTTCATTTATAAATAAAGATATCTAAAAGAAAGAAAAATAGTATAATTAAACTATTTGAATGATTTTTTTGAATGGATATATTTTTAAAAGTATATACAGTCAGCTCTCGATATAACGAACCCTCCATAAGATTCTAGCGAATTCAAAGAATTTAATTGGCTGATCCGGTATAATAAGGGATATTGTAAGGAAGTGTATTTGTGTATTTGTACAACCTTGTGATTTTGTCAAAATAAATTGCTAAAGACCAGATTTACTAGAAATTCTAAAAATTCGACCAACCCATGATTAACTTAATAAAAGTGTTATCTGGTAGAGGATACAGAAGTTCAAAAAAATCTACCACTTTGAGTGGAAGGACGAAGTTAACTAATTATATCCTTGTGGAATCTAATCTCTCCGGATTATTGTAGATAATCTTAAATTAGGAAGAATTCTTCCTTGTAACTATACTACCCTAATAGTTCCTTATTACACACCAAACACTCTTGACCTCAACTCCATCAATAAGGAATAAAATTTGCCTTCACCAACTTTTTAAGGATTACATAACTTTGGGAAGAATTTTGATAATTTCAGTGAAGTCAAGAATCTAAATTGGTTTGTCCGGTCAATCATCGTCTTTCCACAAATAAGAAAAAGTCCAAAAGCGTTTAAGAAATCTTAATAAATCAAATTTGTTTAGATCTAAATTAAATAATTAAATAATTATCCATTATAAAAAGTATATTTGACTGTATTTCTTTAAACATTAATATCCTACAATGCATTATTTTTTAAAGTTGATTAGTTAAAATAAAAATAGAATTGATATTGTGCCAACGTTAAGAGATGAAAAGCACTTCTATCTTCCTAGCATGTTTATTAGGATTCTGGACAGACACTATTGAACTAAATTAATTTTAGCGCAATATTTTTGCCTTTCTTTTCTTTTTTTCTTCAGATAAGTTTAAAGGGAGGACGTGAAGATATTCTTTCAACGCCAAATACTCCATTTTCTGTAAAAAATTTCTACACTTTTTTCTTCTTTGTAGGATTGAGAAAATTAAATTAATTTAATTAATTTCATACACAAAAAGTCGTTCTTAAAAGTATTTGCTGCTAAAATTGGATTTCAATAATAACACTAATGTAGTTCAAGCTGTGAAATAATTCCTATAATAAATTTAAACTATAATTTAGCGATTGGGCTGGTGGGAATTTTGATAGAAGAATCTTTATAATAATCCATAGGTAGCATGCAGTAAATAGAAACAAATATCAATAAATTGATTAATTTAATGAAAAATTCCACTTGGTAAATACACGACTAAAATATACATTATTATTCCACTTTATTATCAAACAGTTTCGTGTGTTTCATCGTACTCTAAATAAACTATGGACTTCACCCCATAGAATTGAGCAAAAGCTCTATTTTATACGAATAGCTTGGGAGAAAAAACGTTCTAGTAGATGTTAGTGGCTATCATTTAAACTAAATTAAACGATCTGCAACTCCATAAGATGATAAGATTTGATCTTTCGTGGTTTGCTCTTCCTTCACGCTTGTTTTCCGTATTTCTCACCTTTAAAATGAAGGTATGTATATTTTTTAAATTATAATATAAAGTGTTATAAATAAAAAAGGGATTTTTAAGCGTATTTGTTTTTTTTTTAATACATAGACCTTGTGCATAATTTTGCAGTCGGAACTTTTTTCAATCTTTAGCGGCTGCGTAGCTGTAAACTTCGAGAGGAACAGGAGCAACGTGGATTTGATATAGCTTTTGATATTTAATATCAGTCTATCACATCTGCTTGTACAGTTAAAGCTTTGAAGGTAAGCTTGGAAACAGCTTGTGGATTCAAACACGCATTGACTTGAGGTTGGTAAATTCGCGATTATGGTCAAATTTATTTTAATTATGGAAAAGGCATATTAATCATGACTATATTGGTTTTTTTATGACATAGGATGGAGGACCTTCTTCCAGATTTTCATTCAGAAAGCGAGCCAAAATTAATTATGCTGAGCCATCATGCTCGCCAAACGAAGAAACTGATTCTGATTACGAAGTGCGTATGCAAGTTTCTCTTGCTAAGGGTTGAATATTAATAGAGCTAATTATCTCTCATTTTAATACTTCAGAAAGACGAAGAACAAAAACGAACAAAGCGAGTGCGTTTTCATGAGGAAAAGCCAAAGGAGAAATCATCATCGGGAATAAGAGTCAGTATATCTTTTATATTTGTCCACAAGTTTCTTTTAGGGAATACTTTACCTAACGGAACAAAAATCGCGAAACTAACTCCATTAGATCTCACACCATCAGACGAAAGTGAAGATGATGAATCGTCATTAACATCGGTGAATGATGAAGATGAAGATGGCGACAATGATGACATTTCCTGATCCGGACAGTGTTTATGATTTCTTCCCTAACAACTTGCAGAAATGGAGTCTACCTTCAGGCAAATCTGCTGAGGATATCTTCACGACGAACATGTCCAAAATTCAAAAACGTGTAAACAGAAGAAAAAGCTGACAGCTATAGAAAAGGCAGTCATGCGATACGGTGCCTTAAGAATAATAGATTTGTCTACGCATATGAGGGCCCCACATTGTGGACGGGTTGAACAAAGGTCTCAGGATATGTCACAAATGGTAAGTCAACATTTATCTTCAGTTTTTGTGATCCCAACTGTCGTATAATTCCCACTTTTTATTATGTATTAGGGTGAATCATTCTGCCCACAAGCAAATCCGCAAGTTACACGAAAGTAGAAAATGTGATGTGTGTTTCTTGTCCTCATCGGGAATTGGATTTGGGGGAGTGGAAGTTTGCTGCTGATAAGACGATCTCTGATCGATGCCGTTCAGTCCGTATCAATCAATCAATTCTAAATGGTTTGCTGAGGCTTGACTGGAGTGATGAACGGGTAAAATCAATAAAAGTATCTATCATGCAGTTTACCGGACTAGCGGGCAGATGTTAATAGAGATTTGATGAACGGATCCTATGTTGTCTTTCCGGGACAAAAAATTTCAGTTGTTCACTAAGCCTGCTCAAACTGAAAAGCTGAAATCAACCGTAAAAATTACCCGATTTGTCATGGTAAGATCCATTATTTTTTCTTTTTCTCAACAATTTGATAAATACTTTTGAGGTAGGAATTATACATTTGATGATATTTTTCAAGATCGACGAGGTTGACACAAGCATATCTGCGCATCACAAATTTTACATTTGCGATCCATAGTGGACCCCAAAAAACAGAAGCAAAAATAAGGAGATTGTTTTTAGTGGTATATATATATATTTAAATGTTAGTTGGTTTTGACCGCCATGGATTTTATACTTTTTTATACTTTTTTTATACCGGTAGAGTAATTTACCAAAAAATCCATCGGTGTATACATAATACCGATTGGATAATTACTGTATACCCGGGTATCGATGATTTGATAATGCCAAGAATTTTCACCCACCATCACTACCGCCACCACATACAGTACAATGTTAAATAAAGTTTCAGAATTTTATATAACTTGAAAAAAAGAACCTTTGATCCTATTTAAGGGAATCGCGAGTGCGGGATTACTGACCATCATCAGTCCATCATCGATATATCGACATTGAGCCAACCATACTGAATAACTTGAAGGTGCAAAAGAAAGAGATATTTTCAATTTCATTATTTTATTTCGTGACGGTCAAGAGCTAGTTAGGGCAAAAGTTAACTGATTTCGAAATTTTATTAGAACGAATATTTTCATTTAGAATTATACGATTATAGAATAATAGACAAGGTGTAATTTTAATGATCATTCGTATAATAAAGATAGACTTCATTTTTAGTACAAAAATTGCATGAGATCTTTATCTTCTTTATCAAAGAAACGATTACGATTATCACTTTTTATTTCTGAAACTTATATGCTATATATGTCAAACGAATTAGAAACAATGGACAGAATGTGATATACGTGCCGACTGACTTTAATCGCGTGGTTATTACTAAATATAATAAGTATAATGGATACGGAAATCATCATCTCATTATAAAGATTCATGGTGTCTTTTCATGGAAATGCAGTAGTCTTAAAATTGTTGATAACAACAGAAATCCTTAAATCTGCAAATCTACTTACATTACTTCCAAAACCAACAGTAGTAATGCTGGTAATTCCTCCATTATCTCGCATTATCGATGTTTAAATAAAGAAATTCTATTTACATGTGTTAATTGTGTTTATATATATATATGAATGTTTAAATGATATTTGTATGTAATTTTCCATAAATATACATTCGAAACATTCAATTGATTTATTCCATTAATGATTAAATTAAATTTTAACAACTTTTTTAGATGTAATTTGATTTATAGTTCGTGCTGCAATGCTGCATATTGAAACAACTTACTGTACACCTATTGAATTAATTGAATTTGCATTTGAAAAAAAAAGTGTAAACTTAATATCGGGAGCAAATAATGTATGATTGGGACAATCAATAGCGATGTCGTTCAACTGATTTATCGAATAAGGGAAGAATTTTCTTCCTAATCCATTTTTGGGATTATCAGTATTAAAGTTTATTACGGATTTTCCGATGCCTACATAAAATTCATGAGTACCCTAATATTTATATGGCCAAACGACTCATCTATCGAATATTTAAATTTATTTAATTTATGGCCTTGTGAGACCAATTTTATTTGGAAATGGCAAAAACCTAAATTCTCGATTTTTTTTCCCTGAACGATGCGCGTATTACATTTAATAAAATTTTATTATTTTTAAAAGAAACTATAAAATAATTAATAATCTACAACTACAAATTGATCCTCATTTACGTTAGCTTGCCATCGCTATAAATTAATGTCCTTGAGATAAGAATTATAAATTTAGTTTTGAGGACGAGAGATTTACCGTAGGGTAAAGTGGAAACACAAAGGTATCACTTTGTTCTTTTTAATAAATGAATTAGAAGGATGTACAGTCTACCCTTGAATCCTTGATATAGCGAAGAATCCGTTCTGCACCTCAAATTTCGTTATAACAAGTTGGGCGAAGAATTTGAAAGATTTGATTGGTTACTTCGTTATAACGAGAGAAAATTGACATATTCTATTGGCTAAGCAACACGTGATTAGTTATGTCAAATTCTCTAAACCAAAAGTCATGTGCACAATGTGCACATTTTTGTGACGTTAGATGTGCACAAAAATTTTTTAATGTGCACAAATTTTTTATACTATATATATAATATGTTAAAAGAAGTAAAAGAACATATGTAAAAAGGAGATTAGAAATATTATTATAAAAATTTCTATGTGCAAAATGTGCACATTTTTGATGACATCATATGTGCACATTGTGCACATAGATTTTACACACTGCTCTATACATCTATACAGTACTGAATACTGATAAAAAAATATATAATCGTTTAATAATTATATTTAATTATTGTTGAATGCTTACTAACCACTTTCTGGTTTGAAGTATAACTTCTGGAATGTGGAAAAATAACCTCGTTTACCTTGTTCTTATATATTAAAAAAAAACTACAGTCAAACTCCTATATACCGATACAGCTGTTTTTGGAAAAAAATATCGGTATATCAAATTATCGGTACATTATGAAAATTTTATATAACGATATTTATTATAATACGTAGATTAGTATCGGTATAAAAATTTTTGTATAAAATCACAATATCTTTTAATATAATTTGATAAAAAATTTCTCATATGAAACATTTTAGAAAATTTGTTTTATTTATTTATTAATGTATTAGTATATTAGTGTATTAGTATATTAATGTATTAGTATATAGAGTGTTCAAAAACTATACTAAAGAGTTTGAAAAAAACCATCTAACGTAGTCTGTTTTGAGTTATTAATATGTGATTTCAATACTTTATGCCTTAACTTCTGCAATACATTTGATTCATTTGAATTAATACAAACATCCGATGAATGTTTAAAAAATAATACAAGATCATCCAAATAACCTAAAGCTTTTGTTACAGAAATTACTACTGGAGGCACTTCATTTGGATCTGCTTCTGGTTCATTATTATTATTTGACTTTACCATAGATACAATTTCATCATCAGTTAACCCTTCATTACTTTTTAAACAATCATCAATACGAAGAAACTCATCTGCATCCATAGGATCATCAAATGGTAGTTTGTTAATTAAATCTTGTAATTCCATTTCATCCTGAAATGCTTGATCCTCAATTTCATCAATTTCGTCTGTTTCACTTATTGGTAAAATCCCTGTATGTTTCCAACAATTAACAATAGTTTGTTGACTTACAGAATTCCAAGCATTTATACTGAAATCAATAGAATCATGAATATTTATAGAAATAGGCTCTTTGTTAAGTTCTTGTGAAATTTCATATGCTTCAATTCTATTTCTAACAAGTAATTTCCGGTACTGTGCCTAAATTATTGAAATTTAACCATAAATTATATTTAATTTTGTGAAAAAAGACCTTTGCGAATTAATAAAAATACTAGCCTTAAAAGAATTAATAATTCCTGCATCACAAGGCTGTAGATGAGATGTAGTATTTGGTGGCAAAAAGTGAACAACCACATTGGTTAAATTTATTTCTTCATTTATAATATGTACGGGAGCATTATCAACAAGTAAAAGGATATTGCGATTTTGTAATCGCATTTGCATATCTAATTTTTTAAGATAATCGTTCCATATGGAAACTTGCATCCATGCAGTTGAATTCCAGTAATAGTTTATTGGTAATTCTTCTTTTTTTTTCCCATTTAATGCTCGTGGATTCTGGTATTTATGAATAAACAATGGCTTTAATTTTTCAGTACCAGTAGCATTGCATGTAAAAAGCAGAGTAACCCGCTTTTTAGATTTCTTTGTTCCAGAAAGAGGTCCTTGTGCCAATGTTTTTGATGGTTCAAGATCCCAATACAATCCTAAAATAAACAAAATTATAAATATAGAAAACAGAAGCCTTTTGAAAAAAAACATAAAATTTACCAGTCTCATCACAGTTAAAAACGTCATTTAAGTCATAATCTTTGATTATTTCACGCAAAATACCTCTTTCTTCATCTAAAGTTTCCAATGGCGCGCTTCTTGCTTCACCCCACTTAATATATTCTTTTAAATTATGGCGCTTTTTAAACTTATCGATCCAACCATTAGAAACTGAAAAGTTATTGACTTCAAATTGTTGTGCAAAATATTTTGCTTTTTCACGTAAAATATCAGTGTTAATGGTAAGTTCTGCAGCAAGCGCATTTGTTACCCATAATGAAAGAGCTTCTTCTACTTGAGGAAAATAAACAGGCCTTTCCTTTTGTTTATTTGCATCTTCTGAGTCTGGATTTACGAGTAACCACTTGTCTTTTTTTTTTAAAATATCTGAAACAGTATTTTGTTTAATCTTATATAAAGCTGCAAGTTCCTCTTGAGTAGGTCGTGGTATTTTTTGAAAGTCTAAACAGAGTTGGCGTTTTTGTGCATGTGTTAAAACTACTCTTTTATTTGGTTTGGAAGTATCTTGAACAGACTTCCTTTTTCTTTGTTGTTGAGACATAGCTATGAGTTAAGAACACGACGCGTTGAGCAAAAAAAGTTAGTATTATATGCTGGTGTAACTTGGATTATCGGTATATACTACTATGTATTACTTATTAAGGGACAAAGAAATTGCATCGGTATATGTTATATCGTGAAACAATATATAATATCGGTATAATGAGGTTTTTTTATTAGTTGCGAAATGGGACAAAGGATGTTCATCGGTATATGTCAATTATCGG
>QZLH01001042.1:24643-35021 GCA_003833135.1 Oehlia diaphana | reverse complement strand
ATTTTATAATTTTGTGTATTATTATAGCATATCTGAATTTATAAATTGAATTGTAACTGAATTATATCTGATTTATATCTGATTTATATAATAAATTTAGTTGATTTGTGCCTAATTAATAGTGTTGAATTTTGTAGTATTTGTTGATTTATATCTGATTTATATCTGATTTCTTATTCTGAATTATATCTGAGTGGCAACTACTCGGAACCTAAACAGAACATTGCCTTTTTAAATAAATTGGCCATAATTGAGTTATAAATCAGATTAAAATTGGATGATCGATTTCTATCTGATTTGGACCATTTTGACTAGTGGACAGGGATGAAAACTAGCTAGATTGGCTTTTTAGGTATTTACTTATATGTCAGAAGTGTTGATTGCCTTGTTCGGCCTTCGGCCTCACCAGGCATGTGAACGAAATGCAATCTACTTGCTGACTGAATTGTAAACTAGCTGGGTTGGCTTTCTGGGTGGATTGAGTAGTAATATTTATAGTTTGAAATAGATGCTAAATTTGGGTTTGAGAGCGTTATGACCCTCTTTATTTTTGTGTGCTTGATGCTGTTAGGTAGTTTCAAACCGCTTTAGATTACCTTGTGTTTTCATAGTTGAATTCGACTTTGGAGTGCTACTAGGCAATTTATCTGTATCCTATTAAATCACTTTTTAGAGTGATTTTAGCATGCTTTTTTCTTATTGCATGCTATATGCCCTCAAAACGATGCTATAAAGCTATAAACTTTACACACCTTTTTACTATCCTAGCGGTTATCGGAAGCTAAGGATGATAGCATAGGGAGTGTGCCTGATTTTATATAGCAGGATTGGCTTACTGAGCAGATTGGAGAGTTGGGAGCAAATGTTAGCTTTTATGGTTAAATTTAGCTTTGTGAGCAGATTGGAGGGTATTTTGGCTCTATAGTAAAGTGAGCTTAAATGACTGATTAGCGGGTACTATAGGAAACTTAATGGTAAGGCTGTATGGCCGAAAGAGAGCAAAATGGCAGGTGAGCCAGAACTGGTAAATTTATACTACTCCCAAGTCTGGAAAGCCTTCGTTAAAGCTTACTATTAGTGAAACTGCTTTGGATCGAGAAAAGAAGCTTCCAAGTCCTGTAAAACTAGAACGATCCAGAATTTCAAATCCTAATGATCATTTTGTATGGTGGGAGTTAATACGTATGTGCACTTCAGGTAAGAAATTCTCTCGAAATGAAGTATATAATGCAATCCAAGCAACAATTGCCTGCGTTCAAAAGGATTCGAAAATATGGATTCTTAAGCATAAAAAATCAGATGGTAGCCTATACTTCGGTATGGCATCTAAGTTAGATCTTGGTAAATTAACCATTAATATCATCGAGTTAGGTGGGGAAGCGATAAAATTACAATCTTTAATAGAAAATGCATTCAATACTGATTTGATTGCTTATGTGAATATTGATTTTCTGCTATATCCTCCAAATGCTATTCCACCAAAAACTGAATTCTTCAATCTTTTCTTGGAATTCAAAGCAAAGCTGGCATCCCAAATTAATTATGATCTTGTAAATCCAATCATCTGGCATATAGAAAATATCTGGTGTAATGGTGATAAAAATCTTTCTGAATATGTTCTGAAATGGTTTGCATTTTTAGTTTAGTATCCAAGTATAATTTCTGGAACTATCCTTGTTTTACGCTCCCCACCCTGATGTGGAAAAAATATTATAACCGATTTATTCGAAAAAGCTTATTTGGTCCAGAACTCGTATATTCGACTTCTGACCTTAGAAAAATTCTCAGAAAATTTAATAGCCCTATTCAAGGGTGCAAACTTATTATTATGAACGAAACAGGAATGGCTAGTGGTGAATGGCATAATGAAAATGATCATCTAAAGTCTCTTATTACAGAAGATTACGTCTCGATTGAGCGTAAGGGATTAGAATTTCAAGAGTGTGGCCATTATCCCAGATTCATGGTTTTAAGTAATCATGATGCTCCAATTCGGATGGAATTGGGGGATGGTTGTAGTGTATGTTTAGATGTTTCCTTCTAGTGTAAAGGTAATTTTCAATATTTCAAAAGTCTGGGTGAAATTCTCAACCATCCAGATATATCGGAATCATTTATGGCATATTTACTTAATTTTGATATTCCGAAAGACTGGCATCCACGTGATTTACCAGTAACTAAAATGAAAATAGAGATGATACGAGACCAGCTTCCCAATCCCATTCAATTTATGATTGATTATATTGCACTTTGGCCTGTTGATAATGTAGACAGGAGAAGTCGTATAGCACTATATCAAAATTATCTTGATTGGTGTGAAGAGAATGGTAAAAAACCATTGGCTAATAAAGTTGCCAGAAAGAAGTTTTCTCAAATTGGAATTGAGAGTAAACAGGTACGAGCGGGTGGTGAAAAAAGGAATGGCAATATATTCTTAACCGCTCCAAGATCGTAGCCAAGCTCTGTGAATTTGGCCTAGGTAATATGGAAGAATTTTCTGATATACCTCAAGATGACTTGCCCAAAAAATGAGACTACAGACATACCCATATTCAATGTGCCAGAAACTATTCCACAAAAAATAATCCCGCCTCAGCCAGAAAAGAATCCCCCTTCAAGAGATAAAGAAAGCGGATAAATAGGACGATTTGACTCAAGCTCTTTTTGACTATGTGACAGAAGATACACATGCTCCAGTCACCTCAACATCTGGCACATCCAAAACTTCTAAACCACTTGAACCAGTAATCAATAAGCTTGAAGTTAGTAAACCATCTGAATCTATCAAGTCTAGTAGTAACGAAGTATCATTTGCCATTCTTCTGAACAGGATCTAATGAGAACAACGTTTTAGAAAGTGGGTCATTGATCATGGTGAAGACCCAGACGTATTTGTGACCATCACAGAAAAAGATGTCAGACTATCCCACGAATATCAAGATAAAATGATGGCAGACGCAGATGCCATTGATTTTGCAAAAGAAAATGGTATGGAGGTAAATGATATATTTTATATGTCTAGAAGAGAAAGGCTAATAAGTGAAGAAATATACCTCCGTAATTACAAAAATGCTGGAAAACCCTGGGTATATGTTTATGATGATAAGGAGTGGCAAAAAGGTATTAGTATACTCTAAGAGAATGGCTACTTATGGTAGGCTTGACCAATGGTGAAAAAAGCAGTAAGCATACTCTAGGAAAATGGTATGCTTTGGTAGAGAACGAATAAGAAACCGGTTAATAGGTGAGATGTTTGGGTAAGAGGGTCTTTTTGTTCTTTATGCACAGCGCCTTCAGCCAATTAGGCGATATATAAATCCAAATTATTATTTTTTTCACATATCCTATCTATCTGCAAATTTTAAATTGGCTGTAAGAGAACAACAAACTACTTATAGTCGGCATGCCTACTAAAGTAACCACTCCAAAGGCCTGAAAGAGAGCCAAACAAATGACTTTAAATCGATTCTAGAGCGGTTCTTAGAAAAATATAACTTATCTGCTGATTTCAGTCCAGAACAACTGAGTGAACATAATAAAGAGCTTGGTGCTTCACTACAGGATTGGGAGGCCCATAAATGCGTTAAAGATCTCCTAACCTGACGCAAATATAGCAAGAAGAAAATAGAGGCTCTTCTATTTGATAGGAGGAAGAAAAGACTCACTATAGAGAAAAGGGCAGAATATTGTGCTAAGGCAGATAATAAATGGGATATTTTTCATTATAATATGGAATTAGGACCAAAGAACAATAATAAAATTGAAGTTATAGCTTTCGCCTTGCACTAATACCAATTTTGTGAAAAGTTAGCAAAAGCTGGAGTGGATCCTGAAATTATTGATAACTATGTCAAAGATCCAGACCTTATTCAAAAATCTAATAAAATCCAAAAAGAGCGTCGTTAGATACATGAGCTCTTCGATGAAAACTAATCACATAGATGGGCTAGATATCAATTATTAATTTTATTTTTTCGCTTGAGGCAAGATCTAGCATATATAATATATCACGAAAATGGTAATCAATCAAAAGCATTCATTCAATAGTATAGCTAGCGAGCAGGAAGTTATCCCAAATACAGAAAAAATAGCCCAGTTATTGGAGACAGACAAGCAAAATGCAGAAGCATATAGTGCGCTTTTCAGTATAAGAGAGGTAATAAAGAATGATACCAAAGGTATCCATTCCCAATATAATACTTTAGAAAAGAGGGTAAAAAGATTGGAAAAAGACATAAGATCCTTAAAAATCGAATTGGGAGATCTGGATAAATGTGTGAATAAGGAGACTGTGGTCGACTTAATTCATAAAATAGTTCCCATACTGATTAATGAAAAAAGTAAAGGTTCTGCCTATTCGTCTGAGTTTTCTGAAGATTCTGATTCAGTTGAGATAATTGAGGTAAGAGAAAAAAAGGCTGTTCCTCATAAGCAACAAAGAAGGGCATGACCAAAGAAGGTTATGCGGTTGGTAGTTTGAAATAAGCTGAGCCAGGCACTTTGCATATTTTTTCAGTCAAAGATATTAAGTTTAGCATATAAATAATCAAAATGGAAAGTGACCAGCTGAAAGCATTCAGGGCAAAGTATCTAAGAGCCTTAACCAATATCCTGCCCAAGTCTATTATATCTGAGAGTAGTTCATCTGAATCAAGCTCATCTGAGACTAGTTCATCATCTGAGAATAGTTCATCCGAATCTAGTTCGTCATCTGGGAGTAGTTTGTCTGAATCTAGTTCATCATCCGAGACTAATTCATCTGAATCCAGTTCATCTGATTCTGATATTGATGAAATAGTAAACATGATTAAGCATCAAAGAATTTGTGAGCTTCTAGCCTGAAAGAAAGATCAGGAGAAAAATGCATATAATAAAAAATCTTGATCTTTAGTGAATACTAAAACAGGAAGCAGTGATTATATACGGACTAGGTTCAGAATGTTTTTTTCGATTAAAGATATGGCATAATTTATTAGTAATAAATATAACAATGAGAGGATCATATAGTGATATGTTTATAAGAGATACTATTAATTGGGTAGATCGGTCATCCCCTTGAGCTCTCTGGTCTTAAAACCTAAAAAAGATAAAGTACCGGCTCCTACACAAGGTGATAGCTCTATGGAAGAATACATTAAAATGATAAAGCTATATGCTATTGGCATTGGTAAAGATTTAGAGGATACAGACGTCAAAGTGCAATTCCTCGTTGAATTATCGTCTGACAATAAAAAGTGTGTGAATGGGTTTGGGTTAAAAAGCCTTTGACTGAAATATTCGAACATCTAGTTAAGTCTTCTACCAATTCTACTAGTCTGGAGCAGTGATCATCAGCTCGGAAGAATTTGCTGAGCCATGCCATAGCTCCTTCAGCCAGATTGTGCGATAATAACCTTATTTTTCGAGTAAAAAAAAATCTAACCATATAAAAATGGATAAAGTTAATTTGTTAGAACATCTTCTGCCAGAATTAATACCATTTATTATAAAGGATCTTTCAAATCAGGATCTAAAAAATTCTTGCAGTGTGAATGATATATGGGCAAAGGAGGCAGATCTTGAATGGTCCAAAAGAAAGCATCTATTTGACTTTCATACTATGTTATTGGTTCAAAGCGAAAATACAGTCAAGGATTTTTATTCGAAGCTGGAAAAGTGTAACAAGAGTTTCGGCTATAGTAAAAATTCCTTAAATGCGCATTGTTAAAAGGATTATCATCTGAAAATAAGATTAAAGTTTTAATAGATAGTTTACAACCACTTGCGTTAGATGAGATAGTGGAAAGGCTAAGTTTGGAGCAGGCTGAGAGGTGCTTTGCATGATCTATCAGCTCGGCCAATTTATTTCTTTGATTAAAGATAAAGCATATATTAATTATGGCGCAATCAACTATTTTTATTATACCAGAAGTACTAGAACATATTTTACATTTCTTATTGATAGATAAATCCCTCTATCCCTCTTTATATGTTTCCTGATTATGGTACAGGTGCAGTGCCCCTATTTTATGGAGACGCATTGAGCTAAAGGGAAGGAAAGCAGAGGATCGAACTTTATTAGAAAGATTCTTAAAAATAGTACCTGGAGAAGGAAGAAAACCAGTTTATAGCTCAAAATTAACTCATCTTAAAATATCGCACTACCAATTTTCTAATAAAAAAATCAAAGGCATTGTGCATACTTTTTAAAATATAGTTCATTTAGATTTTGAAGGAAGTACGGACTGTATAGGTAAAGCTCTAAAGCTAATAGCAAAATTATACCCAAATTTGAAGTATCTCGATATATCTACTTTACATGGAAGATTTAAAATAGAAAATGATATAGGTTTATCTGCAATCACAAATTCATGTTATAAATTAGAATGTTTAAATATTTTTGGTCGTACAGAGTTTTCTGAAGTATCAATTTGTAATATTATTTGTTCTTGCCTAAAGCTCCAATATCTTGATCTTAGCTATTGTAAAATTACTGATATAACTATTGAAAAAATTGCTAGATCATGTCCCAATTTAAAATATCTTAATCTTAGAGGGTGTTATAAAATTAGCAAAGAAGCCATAGATCAGCTTGTTTCTCTTAATCCAAATATCCATGTCGAGAACTTCATGTGTACTATAACACCTCCTGATCTCATTGGGATGGTTAGAAATCATTTTACACAGAACAATATTGATAGTAGACAGATTTTAGCTCAGAGCCTTCAGAGACTTTTAGATCTAAATATGCAGGATAATTTGCAGTAGTATTCTGATCCAGGGTTGGCTAAATCAATAGTCCAGAGCAGTGATCTTCAGCTCAGATGAATTTGCTGGGCCACTCCTGTGTGACAAAAAATAAGTGGATCACCATACAGGTTGTGCGACATAATTTTTTGCATATATATTCAAAAAACATATTAACCTTTATTCTTTTTTTTTTTCCCCAAACAATCATGAGAAAATGTGAAAGAATGTCTACAAGCAATACAGGACCAGCTCTAAAAGTAAATATTAATGTCAAAAGCATATGTTATGAAGGGCTGAAGGACTCGCAATTTTAAGATCGCTAGGCGTAAAATCAACAATGGTCTCTCCAGTAGATCTCCATGTGAAAAGGTTTGAAAATGCCATTTGCATATGCTTTAATGGAACTCTTGGCATCAGACAATAATACTAATCACTATTCTTATCTTCTTAACTTTAGCTTGGCGCTCTTTTTTCCCAGCAAGATATAAAGCATGTAGAGGTATGTAGAAGTTCAGCCAACTTTCCGCAAAAATAATATCTGTAAAATGTTGCAAAATAAGGTATGTACTGTATATGCCAGAAGTTACGTATGTACGGTACAAGAGTGAGTCTTTTCTCAATATGGGCCTTGTATTTAGGAAAGCAAGATGACTTTCACTACTAGTAATAGCATTTTAAGCCTTAATTGCATTATTCCTGGTGATGATTTCGAAGATATTTTCACGTTGGAGATATCTGAAGATAAGCTGGTCAACCAGCTCAAACCAATGATCAGAAAGTGGTGGCCAGACTGATTCCAACATATCGATCCAAGTAAACTTATTCTCTACAAAGCACTTAGTAATCATATTGCTTTAGCTTTCGTCAAAATCTTAAAAAAGGAGAAGAAGGGTAATAAGAATTATGGTCAACGCTTGCCTCCATTGGAAAAGATCTCTATGCATTTTAGTAACTATCCAAAAGAATTTTCCGTTAGCGTTAAGCCAAATGAACATAGAGTTAATATTATTGTATGCCTCCCTCCCCCTAATAATAGTTAGAACTTTTTTTATTTGCATTATCATGTAGCGCTAGGCCTTAGCCACAAAGTATATTCGCAATTTTATGTATTGTAGGCCAGGCTCCAGCAACATTTTATTCATAAATAAAGTATTATTATTTTATCGGTACATGAGAAATGGATCACGTGTAATGATGCGGTCCATATAATATCAGGACTAGCCAATCTAACATTTTTATCCGAACCAATCTAGCCACTAGCCTATATAAAAAACATCAGGTGATAAGTGAGGTTAGGGATAAGGTTGCTTGTCTAAACCTCTTCAAAATTCTACAATTAGTTTCGTCAAAATTTTACTATAGATTTATTATAGTTTCAGCAGAATTTCAGCAGTTTCAGCATTTATAATAAGTTTCGGCAGTTTCGCTTTTCTCCAGAGTTTCACCAGTTTTTTGATATAACTTTAATAGTTTCGGCAGAATTTTGCTTTTTGGCAAAATGCCATCTTGCCTAAACCCCTAAGTTTCGGCAAGCAACCTTAGTTAGGGAAGCGCAGTGATTGGGCATCATTGCACTTATGATGCAATGTGGCTGGCAGGTCTGTGAAACGGAATAATTTCTCATATATAGTACTCATGGCAGTATTTTTTTCGCAAATAAAATTCTTTTTACTCTTGTCCTCACATACCGCACTTTGAGTCAATAACATTTCGCAAAAAAATACTATAAAAGCTATTATATCTATCACGTTATTCTGTCTTGTTAGAGGAAATATGACTGCAAACGCTTTTGAAGTTGATATTGAGAAGGACAAGTCTATTAGCCACCTCAAGAAAGTTATTAAGACAGAAAAACAAAATGACTTTGCTGGTATAGATGCAGACAAGCTCAGGCTATGGAAAGTGCCAATCTCTGACGATCATGTTGATCCTTAAACAATCTTTCACTCAAGAACGGAAAAGAGCTGTTGGCAATAAGGAAGATTTCAAAATATTTTCCAGACACACTTTTAGAAGAACTTATTCATGTCTTAGTCTCCCCACCAGAGACCACTACTTCGGACGAGGTATTGAAATTAAGAGAGGAAGTCGCCTCGTTGAAGGAAAAATTTAGCAATTCCGTCCATAGTATGTACAGTTGAGGATTCAGTCTTTTTTCAAAGCTCTAACTGGACATTATTTTATTATAGCGTTTGACATTATCGTGAGCCCAAAATGGACTAAAGGCTTCAAGTGGAATGTAAACATCGACCAGGTGACTCTCGAAGGCCTCAAAAATTCGATACTTGCAATGAAGCACAGAATGCTAGCACTCAAAAAATGATGGGGCAGTGTTCAACATGGTGAACAAAACCGGGCAACATTCTCCTCGAAATGATCAGGACCTATGTGAAATGCTTCAGGTGTTCGTGACAAATAATGATCTTAAGTTCACTGTATTCATTGAGACCCCTTAAAAGCTTTTTCAGATTGGCTCTCAATTCGGTATGCCAGCTTTACGGTCTTGGTGGTAAAACAGAGGATCCGACAATGGCAGTATTCCCAGTTTTGTAGTGCAGTAGTGTTAAGCCATCACAGAAATCGTTTAAAAATCTAATGACAGAGTTAAAGTTCCGCCTGGAGAATACCCCATAAATCTACTATCAATTGAAGCCACGAAATCAATATATGTCTATTCGTATCTGCTTGCTGGAGCAAACAATTTCGAGGGAAAGTTTGAGATCTGCCCTCAAAAAAATATTTCTGGTCTGAATGGTCACGGTCCTCTTGATTTCGCAATTGACTTGCGTTGAACAGCAAAAATGGTTGGAGTCACAGAGGTTAAAAAAGATGATTTTGTAAAAGGAGTCGCACAGTGTGCGGTCCAGCTCGAGTCCTTCCTATCGAATCGAAAGCGCAAGGCTGATGAAATAGAAGAGGATCAGATGGTCAGAAGAGTTTTTGGAATAGTTACTGACGCTGAAAAATTTTATTTCATGGAGTGCACGTTAGATGACCAAGATAGGCCAAGCTTTAAGCTATCGGAGCTAGTGGTCGTTGTATATAATGATGAGAATATGAAAACCATGGTTGAGAAAGTTCTTGGCCATATCGTATGGTTATTGGGGGAGGCACAAAAGTCGGACTCAGCTCTTGATGTAAAGGAGAGGGAAATAAAAAGAAAGGCAATCTTGCAGAAAAATCAGAGAAATAGTTAGATGCGAATAAGTGGAACAAAATGATCGTGTACATTAGTCCGCAAAAGTGTAGATGTCATGTATCACGGGTTAAGTCCCGATCTTGTATTTATTTTTCACGCATCTGGATGCGTAATGATAAAATAATTGAATTTTGCAGGTATATATGATAAGCGAAAAAATATAGTCATGGATAGGGATGGCAACAGTTACAGTTATTAACCGGTCATGACCGGTTATGACCATGACCGATATCAGTCGGTCAAAGGCTTCTGACCGACCGTTTAACTGACCGGTTTAACCGACCGGTTTGACCAACCGTTTGACCAACCGTTAACTGATAATTTAATCCATTTAATTCATTTAACACTTTTTTTACGAACTTAATCAATAAAAAAAGTTGTTATGACATTTCTTTAGTGGATTTAATCAAAAAAAAGCACTTTAACGTTTTTTCTTAATTAAATTCATTA
>QZLH01001041.1:25253-45949 GCA_003833135.1 Oehlia diaphana | reverse complement strand
AAAAGCGGGAAAAAGGTTAATAAATGAATTAGTGAAAAAAAAATTGGTTATTCAAAAGATTTTTATGGAAATTATTGAGAAGTAGTGGAATAATATAAATCAAATCCTCCAACTTAATTTAGCGAGTAGTCTGTAAAAGTGATTAAAATTAATAATTAAAAAAAATGTTAGTATTACTTAATACTAATAATTTAGTATATGAAAAACATAATATTTATTTACTATTTTTTAAATTTTAAACAATTCTGGTGAAAATTGATTGTGTAAACAGATTTTCCTTCACTGCCAGTTTTTTCTGCCACTACTGTATTAACCTAATCTAGAGCTGAAAACATGATCTCAAATTAAAAATCGGCTAACCAACGGATTTATTGGTTGATATTAAAAATTTTTTTGGCTACGAATTGTATCATTTGATTTTTAGTAGTAGTGATATAATAATTTGATGGTGCCCGAAGTCTATACTCGACAATAAAATTAGTACTTATGAATCTTTCAGCACTTTTGAAAAAATAGAATTAATAAAAAACAAACTGGTAACTTTATTCTTCAAGACGAGTTCTATTAATTTATTAGCCAGGTTTTTGAAAAATGTCTACATAAAGCGTTTAAAATCAAGTAATATTTATATGATCAGCCTATTTTTGAAACAAAAAATCACGTGATTGCAGTGTAATTAGCCATCTTCCCCAGTGTAACCAATAGGGATGGCAATGGTCGGTCACGGTCAATTATCAGTCGGTCATAACCGGTTAAGGGCCTTTGACCGACCGACCATTTTGGCTGACCGTTTTTCTGACTGTTTAACTGACCATTTGACTGACCGTTTAACTGACCATTTAACTGTTTTTTTAATGAATTTAATTAAGAAAAAACGTTAAAGTGTTTTTTTTTTGATTAAATCCACTAAAGTAATGTTATAACAACTTTTTTTATTGATTAAGTTTGTAAAAAAAGTGTTAAATGGTTAAATGGTCAGTTAACGGTCAGTTAAACGGTCAGTTAAATGGTCGGTCAAATGGTCGGTCAAACCGGTCGGTTAAATGGTCGGTCAGAAGCCTTTGACCGACCGATATCAGTTACGGTCATAACCAGTCATGATCGGTTAATAACTGTGACCATTGCCCCCCCTAGTAACCAACAAAAAAAAGCTGATTTGTGATGTGGCTGTATTTGATGCAATATAAATAAATATTTTTTTTTTTCACGTCAAACATTAACTTTCCCGTTCACCTATTTTTTTATACATTTTATTTTTTTGGGAAATCTTAGAAACCTATATTATATAAATACCTTCTTTTCTTTTTATTTTTTTATTTATTTCCTTTTATTATTTTTTCACATATATTATAAACAATAAATATTAATATTTTACGTTTCTTTGAATTTTTTAAAGTTTGTTTTAGCAAGTATTAAAGTAATTTATTTACATATTAATTTTATATATTTTGACATTTTTTGTATAAATATCATAAACTTGTATATTTTTAATTAGGTATATGTTACTTTATAAGTTATACAGAGAATTTTAAAAACAAAGAAATAAAATTTTTTATCTCATAAATACATAAAGTAAAAATTTTTCTGTATTATTTACAGTACTATTCAATAAAAATCTAATAAAACTTTTTAAAACTTAAAAAATTTATTT
Source organism: Oehlia diaphana (assembly GCA_003833135.1). Classification (NCBI taxonomy): domain Eukaryota; kingdom Fungi; phylum Glomeromycota; class Glomeromycetes; order Glomerales; family Glomeraceae; genus Oehlia; species Oehlia diaphana. The sequence continues at coordinate 44,298 of QZLH01001041.1, read as the reverse complement.
TCTATTGACTTTTTACTCTTTTAACTATAAAGTTACTTAAATATTAAAAGTCTAAATTTTTTCACGAATGTTTTTCAACCAATCAAAATTTAGACACCATACTTTATATCACGTGCTGAGCTTTTTTGTTTGGGGAGTTGTACTTAGCCAAAATTTATCTCAAATTTTGAATTCTGTTTATTATCAATTCAATTTTATCTAAACAGACACCAAATTGTTCTAATCTTCGGTTCTTATTTTTTTGTAATTTCCTTTATATTCAAGATTGTGTCTGATTTTTTTTCTTTTCTTATAATACAGTGAGTCTTTATTAGCTAATCGCAATTTACGTGATGATACAGTATAGACTTTTCGTACCATATTAAAAACTAATGATATAACTACAATTGCATATCTTAACCAGATTAAATAAATATACTTGGATGAAAAATAATGTTAGGTTTTAGAAAGTTAATTAAGAAAACTTTGTTTGACATAAAAATACTTAAATAATTTAAAAACACTTGTTAAATTCTTTACAGAAATCTCATTATTTTAAACGATATCATTTCAATATCAAAATGATATCATTTGATATCATTATGAAATCGTCACAATATAGCTACTATAATATACAATATCAAAATGATATTGAATAATATCTTAACAATATTAAATTGATATCGTAGTGAAATTGTTAACAATATGATCGTTAAACTTATAATAAATATCCATTACAATATTATTTATATCATAATGATAAGTGATATTTTTGATGATATTGCAATGAAATTGTTTAGATAACATTAAAATATTATTACAGTTTCAAAATAGGGTCATTTTTTAAGCCAGATTTATAAATTATATAATTTAATAATACTACTACTATAGTGATACATGAAATATAATGTTATATATAGTATAATATTTTATTATAAATTATATTTTCTACTTTTAATATACTGCTCTTTAGCATCACAGGTTTTATTTTTCATTACTGATTTGCTCTAATTTCGTGAGATTTGCTATTACATTCTTTTAACTCATCAATACACTATGCGTTTTGTTCTTTATCTTCATTATGGGTTTGTTCTTTATATGCATAATGGTTCTGTTCTTGGATCTTGATTTTATTTTTTTACTTTATTGGTTTCATTTTTTACTTTGTTTTTTCCTTATTTTTGATTATCTCCTTTTGACTTCCTAAAAAAACCAATCAAAATTAAATTTGGGGTGAGTAATATCAAATGTCACCCCGGTCTAGGAATAAAATTAAAATATTAAAAAACAAAAATGTGTAAAAAAAAAATCGTATTAGATTTCCGAGCTGGGTCTGGGCCAAGTTTCAAGTATGAGTTATAATGCAGTATATGGATAAAATTAACATTTAATAAAGAGACTTTTGCTTTGATTAATTAAACTTATTTATTAATTATATACATTTATATTATCATAATGAAGTAAAGTATATGTATTTAATAAAATAATCTACTGTTTTTCTTTGCAACCATATTTGTTAATCACCAGAATTAAATAGATAAAATAATTTTATATATAATCACCTAAGTTATTCAATAATTTCTTCTCATCATAATTTAATTAGTGCTCTAATCCACATCCACTAACATAATCAAAAAATTTGATTTAGATTGACATCTTAAACGAATCTTTGCCTTCATTTAAAGTTTAAAGACTTTTGTATCATTTGTATTAATAACAAATAAGTTGGACGCGTAAGTGCGTTAAAATAAAGATTATTATTTATTATAATAGTAAAAATTAAAAAAAAAAATGAATTTAATAAAGGTTTTAACTTACTTAATGTTACTTTCAATGACTAATTATAACCTGGAAAATTAAAATGTAATAATTAAAAGTTTAATATGAAAATTTTTTTTTATAATAATAGTTTGTCAAAATATATCAACAATGTATCATCTGATATATATTATGATTATTATTAGATACATTATGATACATATTTTTTCTTTTTTGCTTGGTTTATATCTTTAGTTTGTTCTAGATTAATATGAAAAAAAAGTGTAAAATTACAATTCTATTTATGCAATATGAGTTATTTCATTTCATTATTACATGGATTGCAATATATTGCATATACAATATATAATATTCTGTATACTATACAATTTATAATATTCTGTAATAATGAATCTGGTTGACAAAAGATGAGTGTTTTGTAGTGCTTTTTTCATGTTAATGTGTCAGTCTGAATCATATTATTTTTTTTAATATTTAAGATCTCTAATTTCTCTTAAACTTTAAAAAATACTTTTTACTTTTACAAATACTTTACAAATACTTTTTACTTTTACTATCACAAATACTTTTTTAAATCTTATAAATATTATGATTGAGTACAAAAACTCAAAAATGTATTGGTCATAAGACTCTTGTTTTAAAATCAAAAAATTGGACTTACTATGGATTTTTGAGTCATACAATCATTGCTTCACTAGCTCAACTAACTAGCTCTACATTTACATCAGCCAAATGGCAAAGCTTTAATATTGCCTGAAACAATCATTTTTTAGATAGATAAAGTAAATGAAACATCAAATTCAAATACTTTTTGCTGAATTAAAGAAAAAGGTGCGTTTATTTTTATTTTGCAAAGTATGGGTAACTCCTAATACTCCCCGTGGTCACTTAGTGAGAATTACTGTCTTGACATCCTTGGTAACCAACCCAAGACTCTCATTTCAGGCGCCCATGCTTTGTCGTTGATAAAGTCTGCTAATTCTGGAGGAGGAATTGGCTATGTACCTTCTTTATTACTAAATGAAAATTTAATGCACTACTAATAATCTTGTATCTTCTTACAGTTAATTACTGAATGATTGCATTATGCAAAAAAAGCTGCAAATTTTCTGGTGACAAGTAATCAAAAATATGATAAAGAGAATACCAAAGAATATGATAAGAATGTGATAAAGAAAATGATATTACATCTCTTACAAAAAAGACAGTTGAGGCTCCTGCTAATCTTTCTAAACTTCACAATTAGAAACATTAATTTCAAAAAAAACAGTCAAAATAATTCCTCCTAAAAATATTCATAAAACTTTACAACCAGATGTACAATCAGAAATATTACTTCCAAAAAAGACAGTCAAAGTTTCTTAAACTTTGCAGCCAGTTTTACCTAAAAGAACTTTGTGAACTTATTAACTTTTGTTAAAACATACTGCATGAACTTGAAAACACATCTTATGTTAATCTATTTATAAAAGTATTAAAAATGATAATATTATAAATCATCCAATGGATTACCTATAAAAAATTGGATATGTTTTTTATAAAGTTTTTATACAATTTTATTTCCTTAGAAATAATGTATCATAATAGGATACGGAAAAATGCACAATTTCGTATCTCTAGAAATATGGTTTGGATACAGAATTTGCATGGGATTTATATGGAATTTACATGATTTGATTACTGATTTTATCACGAAATTTATATAATTTTGTTACTAAATTTACTATTCATATTGCAGTTTATTATAATTGTATTTACATAAATCTAATTTTACTTTATTAAATTAAATAAAAATAAAAAATAAACAAAATACAAATACATTACAAAAATTCCCTCCTTATTAAAACCACCTATTGCAACCAAAATTATCTATAAGTTCAGGTTCATTTAGAGTTAAGCAACCTAAAAAAACAAAAAAAGAAACATAAGAACGTCTAACTTAATTGGAGACAAAAACCCTCCTCATATAGTATCTGCAATCGTCCAAGTCACAAAAGAACTCCAGAATGTCTGACCTACATAAAGAAAAGAATCATGAAGCATCTAATGAAAAAGAAACTAAAATAACAAAATAAATCCAAAACTGACCTAAAACAAAAGAAGACTCTGAACAAAACTGAAACAACCTACAAAAAAAAAAAAGAATCTGAACCTGACTTAGAAAGAAAAATAAAATTTGAACTGACCTAAAAAAAGAAAAAAATACTGAACCATCCTACAAAAAGAAGAAACTGAATCTTCTCACAAAAAAAATCTGCTGGCCTATGAAATAAAAAAAGGGGATAAATATAAATAAAAAGAAAGGGGAATAAAGAATAAATCAAAAAAAAATATATTGTTAAAAAGAGGGTAATGAAGTTAGAAAAGTTAAAAAAAATTTTTTTAAAGGAAGGACATCAAAGTTAGAAAAATAAAAAATTTTTTATAAAGAGGAAATAGTAATAGAAAGAAGAATTTTTTTTTAAAAAAAAAAGAAGAGTGGGAATAAAAGAAAAAATTCTTTTTTTAATGGAGTAACGAAAAAAATTTTTTTTAAAAGGAGAGTGATGAAAAAAAATTTTTTTAAAATGAGGTACGAAAAAAAATATTTTTATTTTAAAAGCGGGTGGTGAAAAAAGAAGAAAAATTTAGAATAAATAAAAAAAATAAGACAAGAGAAAAGAGAAAGGAAAGGAAAGACAGAAAGTAAGATCAGAAGATCAAGTAAGGGTTTATATAAAAAACAAAAAAGTATTATAACAAAACAATAAATAATCACGTAATCACATGTTTGTAAAATTATCTTCTAATAAGTTTAAAAATTCCGTATACATTCCACATGATTAATTTTTTCCGTATACATTTTGTATACATTAGTTTTTTTAAAAAATGTTCAAAAATGAATTACTTATTAAATATACAGAATTTGTATACAGATCTATAGAAATGTACATAAAATGTATACAAAATATATCCTTTCCATATACATATTCTTATAGGATTTATTTACTATAAATTTAAAGTTAGAAAACAATCAATGCACTAGTTTAGAATATTTTGAAGAATCAGTGAAGAATTGGGTTTATAATTCTTTTCTGATATGCCATCACAGGTCAAAAGCTGAAAAATTGGGCATGTACCCTATTGTTAACTATTAAACTAATAGGTTAGCCAAAATTAAGTAATCAATAGGGTATAAACCCAATTGATATCTATGTAAAAATTTAGGCTATCCAAATTGAAAAGATTAATTAATTTTAATAAATTAAGTAATAATTCAGTAGTTATCATTTGGTTTAATACATAGTTATTACATATGTGAAACTGAATCCAATAGTGTATAAAATGATTAAATTAATCTGTTAGTCTAATAATACTGTTTTTATATATTATATTATTTTTACCAAATTTATAATATTTGATGGACAATACATATTTACTAAGTATACTTGGCATGCATAAAATAAAATAACTGATTTATTATGATTTATTAATAATAATAGAAATTATAAATGGAACTTTCTATTAATCAGTACTACTGTCATATAAGTTTTTGCTTTCCATCTGCTGTTATTGTTATTGTTATTTATTCTGATTGTAAAATTAGTATGAATAAACTGGCTATAAATATTATGAATTGGAATTATACTATTATGAGACATTTCATAAAATTCATTAAGTTTTCAGAGTTCAATATTAACACTGCAATCATCCTGTTCAGCAATAAAATATAATTTGATGACTATTAACTGGTAGGTACCATTTGATGTAAATAAGTTTGTGCATTCTTTTACCAATAGTTGGATGTCACAATATATGCTTGAAATAAAATTGCACCATTCCTGGGTATAATTCTATTAATTCATTATCTTAGGTAAAATTTTGCTAAAATATAAGAACTTTTCTTATATCAAGATGCTAATGCTGATCCAAAAATTTCAGCTGCCACTTGAATTCTTCTGTATTGATTAATTATTAATTGAACAATTACATATGAATCATTTCTGTAAACTTTGACTGATCAGATTTGATATGGAGCTAAATTCAACATACATCTTTTCACCATAAACTTCATTATAATAAGTAATCAACTGTTTATACAAATTTGTCAGGTATATCAACACAGTTTTTAATTGGACTTAATAAATTACCCAGCTAAATTTGCTATCAGTGATCATATCTTCTAATTCACTGCAAAAAATCTGTTTAAACTGAACCAATTCTTCTGATCTAAGGTCATCATATGCTGCTAATGAACCAGTTGTTTGCCAAAGTTCAATAAGCTTAGGACCATTAACAAGCTTCTGGTTGCCTAATTGAATAATATAAGTTTATTTATTCTGGAATTCTGCACAATAATTCTTAGTAATTCTGGTTCAATATATCATTTTGAATTGGAATAGAAACCTAAAGGGCTTATTTATGATATATTAATTAAAATCTGAGACATTCATTGTTAAAATATTTACCTAAGATTCCATTTATTCATTCAAATGAATAATACCAAAAGAGTATATTGCACCATAGTTATAACAGCATTTGGCTATATGCAAAGAAAGATACATATTTGGTGTAATTAAATTTTTACCATAATGTACTTCAATGAGTTGACTAATTTTGAGTAATCTGTTATGGGTCTCATTTATTTCATCAGTATTAAAGATTCAGCAAAACAATAAGAAGCAAGCTCTTAGACTACTATAAAGCTTTAATTGAATCAGTCCTAAACCGATAACCCAGACTGAAAATTTGGATTGGTCCAGTCCAGGTTGATGCTTCAACCTGGACTGAAATATTCAGTCTGGTCCAGTCCAGTTTTGGAGTATAGATCTAACCCGGACTGAATTAAATGGGTTGGGACTGGACTGGACTGAGTAAACATTTTCGCAATAGTTTTATATTAAAACTGTTGTGATTGTTTAATTGTTAAATAAAAAAATGTTGCAAAACGTTTTTTTAATATATTATTATTAAAAAAATGTTTTTGCAACGTTTCTCTAATCAATTTAATAAAAAAACATCGTGAAAACATTTTTTTATAGTAGAATATTAAATATGTTTTGCAACATTTTTTAATTAATTTAACGAAAAAATATTGTTTTTTTAATTATTAATTTAACGAAAAAATGTTGTGCAACATTTTTTCAAAGTAATTTTAATTAAAAAAACATTTTCACAATGTTTTTTTTATTATAGGACCACACTGGACTGGACCAAAATAACTGGTCTGATCCAGTCTGATCCTGGATTATCTTTTTAACATAATTCAAACCAGTCCAAAATGAACCAATTTTTCAGTCCAGTTCCAGGTTACTTCCCAACCTGGACCAATCTGGACCATTTAGAGCTTTAGATTATTATGAAATTTCCTAGAATTTTATGATCATTCACTAATAGTAAATCTCACATTATTGGTGTTGAATACATCAAAATGAAGGTTTTCCACTAATCAGCAGTGAATCCAGAAAAATCTTCACCTGTCAATATTTTATTTGGAATTTGACCCATGTTAGCTAGCAGTTTAATAGCTTCTGCTCATTTTTCCATAATTTTAAGATTATCCTTAGATATTTTTCCTCTATCAATTCATAAACATTTACAATCCAGCTGGCAATTCCAAGAAATAAATTATGCATTAGGTTTACAACATAATGTCTGATTGAATTGAAGTAGGGTAATCCTAACAATTCTGTTTACCTAATAAAATTATTTGAAACATGCTGATTTTTTCATTTTTTGTTTTGCAATTATGCTATGCAATAGCATTTTGTCAGAAATCTTCTAAATTCCTTGATTTGAACCAATCAGCCATATCATCAAATTACCAAAATTACCATTGTTAGCTCATTTGTAGTACTGATGACAAGCTGCTAGTGCTGGTATATAGCCACATATTTTTCTTGTAACAGGAATATTACTACTGCAACAGATAATTGCCATTCGTACTATTTTACCAATTGGATTATTCAGCATTTTTATAAACTCCTGTTTAAAATTTGAGTAATTCTGTAACAATTGGTGATAAAAAATAATTTATATTATCTGCATGTACTTCATGTGGTCCTGGAAGTAGTTCTAGGAGTAGAGATGGCAAAATGCGAAAATTTTATTTTATAATGTACATGATGTGCATGATGCACATCATACATATTATGCACATGACACCATTATACAGATTAAAAATATGCTTCTTTTTATTTTATTGAATTAACTAGATACATCAGAGTTATCAGTTCCATTATCATTAAAACTCTATTCTTCACTTTCACTACTACTACACTTATCTTCATAATCACTATCTATATTTTCATCTGGGGTCTGAATTTCATCTATACTTCTCCTGTCTATATTTTCTCTATCGAATGAAATATTTTTATTCAACTCATTTATAAGCCCATTCATTTCTGGCATTTCTCATGGTATGTGTAATTTATAATTACTAAAAATATATACCAATTTTAAGATACGATCAGCTCTCAACCAGTTTTATTTTTTATCATGAATATATGCAAAAGCTGACCAATTTCTTTCAGATGTAGCAAATAATGTTGGAATAGATAGAACTTTCTTTGCTGCTTGAGTAAGTTCAGGTGCAGAATAACTAAAATTTTACAAAAATATGAAAAATAACTTGTGTGTAAGTAATTATTTAATTTTGAATAAATAAAAAATAAAAAATAAAAAACTGGTACAAATTTAGTATATAATTCAAATAATACAAATATAAACTAAGCAATTAGTACAAATTTAGCATATCACAAGTATAAAACCAAGTGATTAACACAAATTTAGTATATGATTAAAAATATAAAACCAAGCAAGTAGTACAAATTTAGTATATTATTAAAAAATAATTTTTTTAAGTGGCCCAAATCAAGTATATAAAATTAAGAATATTTATATATTCCAAATGAATATAATATAAATTACAAAAAATGACTATTTACTGGATATAATACATATTTTTTTCTTTTTTTGCTTGGTTTATATCATCATTAGTTTGTTCTAGATTAATATGAAAAAAAAGCAATTCTCTTTATTCAATATGAGTTACCATATATCTAATAAAATTTATTTCATTTCATTATTACATGGATTGCATATATTGCTATACAATTTATAATCTTCTGTAATAATGAATCTGGATGACAAAAGATAAGTATTTTGTAGTGCTTTTTTTGTGTTAATGTGTCAGTCTGAATCATATTATTTTTTTAATATTTAAGATCTCTAATTTCTCTCAAATACTTTTTGCAAATACCTTTTAATAAACAAATACTCTTTTTTTGTTGTGTATTAATTAATCATGAGTACAGAAATTCAAAAATATATTGGACATAAGACTCTTGTTTCCTATATAATTGATTTAAAATCAAAAAATTGGACTTACTATGGATTTTTGAGTTATAACCGAGATATAATCATTGCTTCACTAGCTCAACTAACTAGCACTACATTTACACCAGCCAAATGGCAAAGCTTTGAAGTTGCCTGGATTAATCGTTTTTTGGATGAAGCCAAAGAATTATTAGATTCAAATACTTTTGATAAATTAAAGAAAAAGGTGTGTTTGTTTTTATTTTGCAAAGTATTGGGTAACTCCTAATACTCCCTGTGGTCACTTAGTGAGAATTACTGTCTTGACATCCTTGGTAACCAGCCCAAGACTCTCATTTCAGGCACCCATGCTTTGTCGTTGATAAGTTTGCTAATTCTGGAGGAGGAATTAGCTATGTACCTTTTTTATTACTAAATGAAAATTTTATGCACTACTAACAATCTTATATCTTTTTGCAGATAATTACAGAACGATCACGTTATACAAAAAAGCTGCAAATTTTCTGGCAAGGAGTAATCAAAGAATATAATAAAGAAAATACCAAAGAATGTGATAAAGAGAATGATATTGCATCACTTACAAAAAAGACAGTTGAGGCTCCTGCTAATCTTTCCAAAACTTCACAATCGGACATCTCAATTTCAAAAAAAACAGTCAAAATTCCTCCTAAAAATATTCATGAAACTTTACAACCAGATGTACAATCAGAAATATTACTTCCAAAAAAGACAATCAAAGTTTCTGAAACTTCACAACCAGTTTTACCTAAAAAGAACTTTGAACTTATTAACTTCTGTTATGATATACTTCATGAACTTAAAAACACATCTTATGCTAATCCATTTTATAAATGTATTGAAAATGATGTTAAAAATAATATTATAAACCATCCAATGGATCTATTTACTATAAATTTAAATTTAGAAAACAATCAATACACTAATTTAGAAGATTTTGAGAAAGATATTCGTTTAATATTTTGCAATTGCTATACATATAATGATGTTAGAAGTGAAATATATAGTTCAGGTAAAGCATTAGAATCTATTTTTAATAGAAAATGGAATGAAAAGCTTATTCTTAAAGGTAAACAAATAAAAGAACTGAAAAGAATAAGAGATAATGATGCTGATGATACAGATAGATCCTGGAAGCAACAAAGACAAATTTTAGAACAAAATATGGATAATTTAATGTATAGACAGATTGTTAATGATGCACTTCTTGCTACTTCAGCATATGAAAGTCTTGTTATAGGTAATATTATCCCTTTTATTGAAATTTTAAAGACCTTTCTATTAACAAGGTCAAAGATGTCTTTATCATCAGCAAATGAATCTATGCTTCAAGCAATTGTTGAAATTCTTCTGCCATTAAAATATCGTATTCCAGAGCTTTCATTAGTAATGGATGGAAAAAAGCTAAAAGGATTAGGTCGATTTGGTTATTCAGATATTTTTATTTTAAAAGGAATAGGAGATAATTATATTAGCTTAGAATTAAAATATATTTCATTAGTTGGCTTAATAAGAAATCAGAAGTTTGGTGCAAATGAATTAGAAAACTTAGATAAAATTCTTGAAAAGGAAGATGAAGAGATTTTATTAAAAAGATCATATACATATTGGTCCAAAGAATTTAAAAAAACAAACCAGACAACTATAGGTGAGGTATTAAAAAGTGGTATAAGTCAATTGGAATCATATATAAATACAATCACAAAGGGAAAAGTTGTTAATTATTCTAGCTCAGGAGTACTTGATGAACGTGTTAAAACAATTAAATCAAATCCTAATAAATTGAAAGGATTTGTCATCTTAGTGATTGGTTTTCGTCGTATTTTATGGAAACCTGTTGAAGAAGTAATATCCAATTATACATATAATAAAATTTAAAGCAGTTTAGTTTAATTAATTTAAACGATTTTTATGCTCACAAAAGGTTTATCAATCAGTTAACACTATCAAAATTACAGTTTTTTTTAGCAGTTTTTCATCATCTCAATTAATAATCATGAGATTAGACTAAGGTTATGTTATTTTTTTTGATAGTTTCACAATAAGTTATAAATTTATTTCATTTTAATACCAAGATTTGTCTTTTCACAAATGAAAATCTTTTAATTACTTATTTTTTATTACCATACAAACTAATTACAATATTAATACATAAATGAGGAAGTGAAAAAGGAAAGAACAAACATTCAGAAGTGATATAATATATTTCTATTGATCAGGTTAAAAAAAAAATATCCAACAAATAATTTCACAAACATTAAAATCATTTAAGACAAAGGTATTGTTATGGCTAATTAAGATTGCAGCTCAAATCTTTCACAATAAAAATAACAAAATTACTTTTATATGAATTAACCAATACCTATTGCAACAAGTTCAATCAGAGTCATATTCCAAATAAATACTTCTATTTTTTCTTTTTTAATGTTGGATCATCATAGTCTTCAAAACCATCATAATAATCGAAATCATCATCAGAATCATAATAAAAATCATCATAAAAATTGTGATAATCATAGCATCGAAATCAACATGGCAATTGTTAACATAGTATAATTAAGGATGGTCCGCCAAGAGATTTGTGTTGCCATAACAAATAAGATTTTGTATATGTACATCATTTTTAGTGTAATAAACAATTTCATTTTTCCAAAAAAAAAACACCTTTTTTAGAAATTTGTGCCACCTAAATGACCGTTCATTATTATTGTATTGTATTATATTCAGTATCTGATTTAGTATCAGATACAGATTCAGATTCAGACTCTAATTCGTAAAAAAAATTACAGGACTCTTCAGATTCAGTATCTGAATCAAAGTTATTTATAAAAAAATTGCAGATCACCCAGTGACTAATGGGAACTGCGGCTGATTTGGGAATTTGTAGATCAGCATATTTGCCGATGACTAATTTGTTTTTTGCCAATTTTTTCTAATTAACTAATTTTATTTTAAACAATTTTTTTTTTTTGATGGCATTGAAACAAAGGTGAAAATAATTATTAATATACAGCAACTACTATAGGTTACTGGTAAAAATGGGATTTAAATTTCCTTTATGATTAAAATTTATATACTACTTCTTATTGTATATAAAAAAAATGAAAATGTTTAATTTTTTAGGATAATAAAAAATAATAATCACGATTTTTCGTTAAAGAATTTATTAAATATTAAAAAAAGCTTAATTAAATATCTTTTTTCTAATTTTTAATTTTATATACTATATAGCAAAATACGAGTATAAAATATCTTGATTGGTTGGCTAATAAAAAAAGCTATTAAATCGTACATATTTATTATAAATAAATTTCTTTATAAGGATTTATATACTTTACGTTGAATGTTTAGTAGACCAATTTGGACTGTGATATGACTCAAGCAACTGAAGGATAAGCCAAACATTAGCTGAAAAGTAACCATAATGGCTAACTGTGAGATATTATTAATTTATTATATATATACTACCTAATTAAGTAAGTAAAATAAATTTATTCTCAATTAATTTCAAGTTATGACCCAAAATGGAACTAATGGTATATTTAAAATATATTTTTGGCCAAAAAAGAGACTGAAAACTTGGTTATTTCTCTGTATTATCTTCAGATTGGAGATTTCCTTCCCAAAAATTTTGTTATAAATTAGAATCTAATTTATTTTTTCAATAATATATAATTTTGGAAATATGTAATTGATCTATTCATGTCAAATTTTCTTTATCAAAAAAAAAAAGAAAGAAAAGAAATATTGAGAAAACAAAACAAAATAAATTCTTACGTCTAAACAAAAATCAACAAATAAAACATTAAATTTAACGATCAATTTAAAATTAGAGACCTATACTTGAAATTATACATAACATTAACAGAATTTTAAATGGATTGACAAATACTAGAAAAAGTTATACAATAAAAGCTGAATAAAATAAGTAATAACAAAATGAAGAACATTCACATAATTTCGATTATCTACTCATGTTAAAATTTTTTTCAAATGATTTAAATAAACACAATTACAGTATAAAATTATTCTTAGATTTTTAGTTTGTGATGATTAGTAATAAAGTCGTCCAAATGATCGACCCCGGGACAAAATAATTTCATTTTTGGAAATTAGTGTACCATCACGTGACACAACGCTTGACCCAGCATTATGAATTTGGCCGAATTTATGCATGTGTCGTAATGTACCGTAATTCGAGCCGTAATCCGAAATTAGACTACTAACCAAATTGTAAACTTGTAATCCAAAATGGCGTAATTGTTATTTACGGCAAGCAACACTAAGTGATGACTATTTTTTATTTTCAGTATGCGAAATATATTTTATACAAATTTGATAAAAACCATGTCAATTAATAGCACATCCTAATATTGAAAAGATTGGTTGGATAGTGAGAAAAAAAATAATTGCAAAAAAGTGAATATGTTTACTTGTAGTCTCGAAAGAAACCATAACAATGCAAAATTTTCAGATTTGATTCTTAACCCAATTACTAAAACTCTTACGTATAAAAACGAAAAAAAAAGCTGACATAGTGCAAATTTTTTATTGTCCTCCGGATAATATATGTCTACGCACTATGAAAAAAAAATAAATCACGTGAACCTCTCTGGTCCACCACGTGATCTTTACCCAATGAAATCGCAAATTTTAGTTTTTCGTTCCAGACTTACCACAGTTCCGTTTTGACATTTTCATGTGGTTCTATTATTTCAATTCAACTGATACTATCAAAATTTATTGTAATATTAGAAGAAGTTGACTCATTCATATGGGAATGTCGATCATCAAGTGAGTCAAATCCGCCCATATGCATTAAAAATCCGTTATTTTACAAAATTTTCTATATTTCTATAATCCTAAATAAGTTATATTACAAAAATGGTAAAAAAAAAATTTTTTAATATAAATTATATAAATTGAACTTATTAATTTATTGATTTTCCTGATTTTTTCAGCCGTAGTCCTGCATGCTGAAGATCAAGAATATTTCGACATAGAAATGTCCGGTGACACCATTTTATTATAAATAGTTTTACCAAAAGAAAAAAAAAAAAAAAAAATATTTCGAATTTTTTCTAATTTTGAAAAGCGTAAAATTAAATTCCGCAGCAACATTTTATATACCTAACAATGTCTAATAACGCTGAACTTACTAAAAATTCAAATGAGTGTAATTGGATTGAAGATGCAATTTCTAAAAAACTTATTAAATATTATGAATTTGACCAATTTTGTAATCTGCAAGAAATTGGTTTCGGAAGTTTTGGAAAAGTTTATCGTGCAACTTGGAAGAATTATTACAAACATTGTGCACTAAAATCCTTTTTTATTTTCAATGACGCTACACTTAAAGCAATTGTTCGTGAGGTAATTTTAACATCAAGCATATTTCAATTTATACACTTCTGATATCAACAAACTTCTATTTATTTGCTAGATTCAACTTCAGCGTGAAGTTGATTTTCATGATAATGTTATCAGTCTTTATGGTGTCACATCCACAACTTCCAGTAAAGGTATCAAAAATTCTAGTAATGTATTTTTTTTTATATTAAATTATGATTAATTAACTAATTTATTTTTTTTAAAAAAAAAAGAAATCCAAAGAAAGGAGTATTTGTTAGTAATGGAATATGCCGACAATGGTACTCTCCGAAAATATTTGAAAGAAAATTTGGAAAAACTCACTTGGAATGATAAATTCAATCTTGCATTCCAACTGGTTTGTGCAGTATCATGTTTGCATAACGAAGGGATCGTGCATCGTGATTTGGTAATTAATTTACATCTTATTATGATTACATGTATTTTAATGATTACTAGTTTATCTTAATTTAATTATTCTATTTTAATGTAATTAAATAGCACTCTAATAATGTGTTAGTCCATCAGAATACTATTAAATTAGCGGATTTTGGCTTATCAAAAAGAATTGAGGAAACATCCAACTCTCAATCGAAACCATTTGGATTAATTCCTTATACTGATCCAAAAATTTTTAATAGAAGTGCAAAAGAATTATATCTATTAAATAAAAAAAGTGATATTTATAGCATTGGTGTATTATTATGGGAGATATCCAGTTGTCAGCCTCCTTTTAACGGTAAACCATATGATATTAGTTTAGTTTTAAGTATTTTACAAGGCCTTAGAGAAACACCCACTCATGATACACCTAAAGAATATATAAAAATTTATACTGGTATGTTAAAATTACATTTATATGGTTTATAAGCCACATAATTTTAAATAATCAAAGATATTTTCTAGATTGTTGGAATATTGAACCTGGTAATCGTCCAACTATCAATCAAGTAGTTGATGAATTAAAATCAACTATAACAAAAGAAAATGTAAATATAAAAGATTTTCATTTATGTGATAATAGCATGGATATTCAATCATTAAACAGTCAACAACCAATTTCAGACGTTGAAATTTCTGAAAGTACTAATTCATTACATAGTGAATTATCTCAAGTTACTCAAGATTTTAATATAATGAATACAAAAGAAATCATAGAATTATCAATATTAATATCATCAATTAACCAATTTGAAGATAAGCCAGCTAACTTTGATATAATAGTTAATAATATAATTAATCTTCTTGAGAATGTGGATTATAAAATAGGAAAACAGATAATCCTAAATTACCTTGATAATCATAATATAGACTTACAAAAGATTTATAATTTATTATTAAATAATCAAAATAATTCAAATTATATTGTCTTACTTGGCAAATTTAACTATTTAGGAATTGGAATCAGTGTTGACAAACAAAAAGCATTTGAACTATATCAAAAAGCAACAGACTTAAAAAATGCATTAGGAATGAATAATTTAGCATATTGCTATGTAAAGGGGATTGGAACTGATATTGATAAGAAAAAAGCATTTGAATTATATCAAAAAACAGCAGATTTAGGAAATATATATGGAATAAATAGTTTAGGAAATTGTTATTATTATGGAATTGGAACTGATATCGATAAGAAAAAAGCATTTGAATTATATCAAAAGGCGGCACATTTAGGAAATTCATTTGCAATATGTAATTTAGGATATTGTTATCAATATGGAATTGAAACTGATATTAACAAGAAAAAAGCATTTGAATTATATCAAAAGGCAGCAAATTTAGGAGATATATATGGAATAAATAATTTAGGAGATTGTTATTATGATGGAATTGGAACTGATATTAACAAGAAAAAAGCATTTGAATTATATCAAAAGACAGCAGATTTAGGAGATACATATGGAATAAATATTTTAGGATATTGTTATTATAATGGAATTGGAACTGATATTGATAAGAAAAAAGCATTTGAATTATATCAAAAGGCAGCAGATTTAGGAAATTCAACAGGAATACATAGTTTAGGAAATTGTTATTATAATGGAATTGGAACTGATATTGATAAGAAAAAAGCATTTGGATTATATCAAAAGGCAGCAGATTTAGGAAATTCAACAGGAATACATAGTTTAGGAGATTGTTATTATTATGGAATTGGAACTGATAATGATAAGAAAAAAGCATTTGAATTATACCAAAAGGCAGCAGAATTAGAAAATTCATCAGGAATAAATAGTTTAGGAGATTGTTATTATCATGGAATTGGAACTGATAATGATAAGAAAAAAGCATTTGAATTATACCAAAAGGCAGCAGAATTAGAAAATTCATCAGGAATATATAATTTAGGATATTGTTATCAACATGGAATTGGTACTGATATTGATAAGAAAAAAGCATTTGAATTATATCAAAAGGCAGCAGATTTAGGAGATATATATGGAATAAATAGTTTAGGAGGTTGTTATTATGATGGAATTGGAACTGATATTAATAAGAAAAAAGCATTTGAATTATATCAAAAAACAGCAGATTTAGGAGATACATATGGAACAAAAATTCTAGGAAATTGTTATTATGATGGAATTGGAACTGATATTGATAAGAAAAAAGCATTTGAATTATATCAAAAGGCAGCAGATTTAGGAAATTTATCAGGAATAAATAGTTTAGGAGATTGTTATTATAATGGAATTGGAACTGATATTGATAAGAAAAAAGCATTTGAATTATATCAAAAGGCAGCAGATTTAGGAAATTCATTTGCAATATGTAATTTAGGATATTGTTATCAACATGGAATTGAAACTGATATTGACAAGAAAAAAGCATTTGAATTATATCAAAAGGCAGCAAATTTAGGTGATATATATGGAATAAATAATTTAGGAGATTGTTATTATGATGGAATTGGAACTGATATTGATAATAAAAAAGCATTTGAATTATATCAAAAGACAGCAAATTTAGGAGATATATATGGAATAAAGAATTTAGGATATTGTTATTATGATGGAATTGGAACTGATATTGATAAGAAAAAAGCATTTGAATTATGTCAAAGGACAGAATATTTAGAAAATATATATTCAAGAGATAGTTATTATAATGGAATTGTAACTGATATTAATAAGAAAAAAGCATTTGAATTATATCAAAAGGCAACAGATTTAGGAGATACGCATGGAATAAATAGTTTAGGATATTGTTATCAATATGGAATTGGAACTGATATTGATAAGAAAAAAGCATTTGAATTATATAAAAAGGCAGCAAATTTAGGAGATACATCTAGAATAAGTAATTTAGGAGATTGTTATTATAATGGAATTGGAACTGATATTGATAAGAAAAAAGCATTTGAATTATATCAAAAGGCAGCAGATTTAGGTGATATATATGGAATAAATAATTTAGGATTTTGTTTTTATAATGGAATTGGAACTAATATTAATAAAAAAAAAGCTTTTGAGTTGTGTCAAAAGGTAGCAGATTTAGGAGGTATATATGAAATAAATAGTTTACCAGATTGTTATTATAGTATAATTGGGACTGATATTAATAAGAAAAAAGCATTTAAATTACCAAAAGGCAGCAGGATTAGGAAATTCATCAGGAATATAATTTAGGAGATTGTTATTAAAATGGGAATTGGAATTGATATTGATAAGAAAAAGCATTTGAATTATAACAAAAGGCTGTAGATTTAGAAAATTCGTATGGAATAAATAATTTAGGACATTGTTATCAATATGGAATTGGTAATAATATTGATAATAAAAAAGCATTTGAATTATATCATAAAGCAGCAGATTTAGGAAATTCAGATGGAATCAACAATTTAGGACATTGTTATCAATATGAATTGGTACTAATATTCAGTTGATAATAAAAAAGCATTTGAATTATGCCAAAAGCACAAAAGATCAGCTGAACAAGGAGATTAAGATTCTCAAAATAAATTAGAAATCTTAAAAATAGGAATATAAATATTTATACAATACTAAATAATTATTTTAATTTTGCTTTTTAAATCATATTTTTAAATTGCCACTTATAATTTCAAATTTGAAATTTATTTCATAAATTAATAAAATTTTCATTTATTAGTGATTGCTTACAAGTTACAATTATAAACAGATGCCTATTTACTTAGATAAGATTCATTATACTGTATATGAGTTCAATCTAGGGATGGCAACGGTCGGTCATGATCGGTTATTGGTCAGTCATAACCGGTTAAGGGTCTTTGACCAACTGACCGTTTTGGCTGACCGTTTTTCTGACCGTTTAACCGACCGTTTAACCATTTTTTTTAATGAATTTAATTAAGAAAAAACATTAAAGTGTTTTTTTTTTGATTAAATCCACTAAAGAAATGTCATAACAACTTTTTTTATTGATTAAGTTCGTAAAAAAAGTGTTAAATGATTAAATGGATTAAATGGTCAGTTAAACGGTCGGTCAAACGGTTGGTCAAACCGGTCAGTTAAACGGTCAGTCAGAAGCCTTTGACTGACCGATATCGGTCACGGTCATAACCGGTCATGACCGGTTAATAACCATGATTGTTGCCATCCCT
>QZLH01001041.1:9932-24890 GCA_003833135.1 Oehlia diaphana | reverse complement strand
TTTTAATGAATTTAATTAAGAAAAAACATTAAAGTGTTTTTTTTTTGATTAAATCCACTAAAGAAATGTCATAACAACTTTTTTTATTGATTAAGTTCGTAAAAAAAGTGTTAAATGATTAAATGGATTAAATGGTCAGTTAAACGGTCGGTCAAACGGTTGGTCAAACCGGTCAGTTAAACGGTCAGTCAGAAGCCTTTGACTGACCGATATCGGTCACGGTCATAACCGGTCATGACCGGTTAATAACCATGATTGTTGCCATCCCTAGTTCAATCTATTATTATTATATTACTAGGCTAAGTATAGCTAAGCATAGTGTTATTACTCTTGCATAATAAAGCATATAAGCTTTATATTACTTATATAATCTTTGTAGAATTTTATTGCATATAATATTTGCTTTTTTGATGTTGATGTAATGCATATTTATTACTTATTTGTATTATACCTAAAGATATTAGCCGTAATTGATTGGCTGATGTCGTATACGCCACCCATTACAGTTAGTTATGCAACTTGTATATAAGACTAATTATATTGTAAATTACAATAGTTCAATATATATAAATTGATTTTCTGAAAATCCAATGAATTTATAATTCCGGCAGAAATTAACATAATTTCAGTCAAAGCAGTCAAATCTGTAATTTCAGCCGAAAATCATTATTCCAGATTTCCAGCCAAATGAATGCGCAGATCATTCCATTTTGGGCGATAGCCGTTCCACAAAAATCAATTTTGGTAGCAACGTAAAGTTTTATCTTATTGTCACGTGATTGTCGATCCTTTTTAAAATTGCAAATCAAGTGACGATCAAAATCAAGAATGTCATAGAAGTATGACATATCATGAAAATCATGTTAAGTTGATAAATTTAATATATTTATTTTATTTATTATATCTGTTATATTTATTTTATTAGGAAAATTAGATAAAATTATTTTATTTATTATGTTTATTTATAATAATTTTTATACATATATTGATATATCATATATAATAAAGTTCTGTCTCGCTGCAGACAAGAGTGAGAATTGTCTCCTCGGTTATAATATAAGAGATACTTGATTTTGTTAAATCCTTTATTTGTGTCTGATTGTATGAGCTAGTGTAGAGCCATACTTTATTCACATCTGATTGAATTTGTTGTATAATTTTCGTATTATTATAATCCTTCTGCTTACCCTTTGCACATTGTTTATTTTTATAAACATCAAAGAACTGACCTAACATTATCATTTAAAATATATAACTATGTCAAGTAATATGAACTAAAACAAATATAAAAGAGTATTTAAGACAAAATTTGTTTACTCAGCAATAATACTTCACAATTCATTATTAAAAATTTCTTCATCTAAAGCTAAAGTCATTCAAAAAAGATTATTCCTAATCATAAATATGAAGATTTTATAAATTTAATATCTGATCAACTAAAAAACTTTATTCTATAATTATTATGATAAGTTTGACTAATAAATACAGTCATTCTATGAGAATGTGGGTAACATAAAGTCACACATTTATCTACGCACTCATTATAAAAATAAAGTTACATAATGTAAAGATCTCACACATTTTTTTTTTTCTTCAAATTCGTATTAAAAATATTTTCTAAAATCTATTATAAGTTTATGTTTTTGTAGAACTTAAGTGTATAATGTTGTTATTAAACTGTAAATTGTTTTTGTTTATTATATAAAATATATTAATTTAGTAATAAATGATATAGTGATTATTAAGAATTCTTTGAAAAATATCATTATATCAATTATACTGAAATTTATATGTTCTCTCATATAATGTTTAATCATAAATCATAAGTTAAATTAAGTGAAAACAGAATTAGGATCACATGGCTCAATGAATGACAGAAAATAAATGATAAAGTACAACTATAGCACCTAAACCAAAATTAGTTCAAATGTTCTTGTAAATAAATTGTAATAATTGATTGTTAACCTCATTAATAATACATACAAACGCTATTGTAACCAATACAATCTTCCAAAATACCTTTTTTTTTTATTTTGCAATAAAAAAAAGCCTAAATAAAATATTTTTTTCTTAAAAAAAAAGCGGTTACATACTGTAAATGAAAAAGGATATTCATTCAATTTTGAATATAATATATTTTTACCATTGGTTTAATATGAAAAATAAACAACGATTGGCAAAAGAGGATTATATAGGAATAATCTGCGCTAATATGTTACTAAAAAGGAAATCGGTTGTTAACTCCTCTTAACGAAGCGCAGGTCAAATTTTCATGATTCTTTTTATAGGCGATAGGTTCAGTTTTTCTGCACACATATTATTTGAGTTCGTACATATTTAATTAGCATACATGATTAAACGATGAATTTACAATAAGTGATAGCGTGGCGTGACTGGCATCTACTTTAGATACTATAGGACGGAGTTGAGTGAAAAAATAATTAATAATATAATATAAACTTTTAATATTACTCGCATAACAATGAGCAAATGTATCATTATAATGTATAATGTATAATGTATGTCACTCTATCCTTTATTTTATTTACGACATATGTTATAATTTAGAATTAAATTTGTTGTATGTTGAACATCGACTTACCACAGCGGGCTGAAAAGACTGGAAAAGAAAGTATTTCTTTTTAATTTATTTTTAAAAAAATGTTTCTAACGTTTTATTTCTTGTTTTTTGGGACTTTTCTTGTCCTTTCTAGGAACGCATGCTGAACTTTAAAGGTGATGTAAAGGGAGAAGTATGTGAGTTTTTTTTTTTTATTAATTGATTTAAGAAATGTTTTTACGTTTAATTTCTTGTTATTTCTGGGGATGCAGTTTAAACATATTAGTTAGATAAATGGGTAAATGAGAAAGAGGGTGACAAGTTGTTTTTTTCATCACTTCTTTAATATCACGTGATTGTAACTTTTGGTGACGTGAAGTTGTGAAGTATCATAATTAAGTTTAATTCCAAATTTGATTACTCATAAACATTAACTATTTATATTATTGACTCGTGTTAACCGATTACACGTCAAACCGAATGATTTTTTTGTTTATTAAAACGTTGATAATGAAATAAAATGCCAAGTAATATTAATATTTAGAATCATTAATTTCCGAAGGTCATATCGAGTACTATGAATATTTCGACTTTATGAATATACAACAAATAGGAAAAATATTATTCGGGTACCTGGAAAATATTACTCGCTATTTCGCATTGAAATAGTAATATTAAAGTGGTCTGAAACTTTATAATCATTTAAAAAATGTGGCACGATAAATTAATTCTCTTATATGTATATTATTTCACAGTTAACACTTCACCGAGCGAAAAGTTGATATTCGTGAAAATATTTTGCGGTTTTATGGAATTACAAATAGAGAAAATGACAGTAAATTTAGAAAGATAATAAAACTTTTGCTAGAATTTTTTTGGATGTAATATCTAGGTTACAGGTCATCAAATCATGCGACTTCAACCTTGACCCTAAAAATGAGTCAGATCAATAACCCGGGTTTGACATGACCCTTTCGGAACACTAATTATTCCACTCTTAATAAGGTTAAATTTCTAATGCAAACTTACACATTTATATTTTTTTTTTCGAATTTATTATAATTCTTTGGCAAATTTTGCAGAATAAATAATCAAGCTATGTTATTCAAGAAGTTCCATAAATATATTTATAAGTTACACTATTGGTAGCATATTCATTCATCCATATTTGTTGGAAAGAAAATTATTAAACAAGCAAATTTAATTAACTATTAAAATATCGATCTTTTTAATCATTTTAATTAAATTATTATAAAGTAATTGTTAATTTTATATATATTAAAAGTTAAATGTTTCAAGACAATGATATTTCAATTACACCTATATATTTGTGCTCGAGCTAACTGTGTGAAGTTCGTTCAGATTTATAAGTTTTTAGTTTCGAGTTTTGTAAAAAAAAATAATTTTCATAGTTTTGATAAAGAAATAATATAATTTTAGAAGTCTAACTCATGAATTTTCCCAAGTAAATACAAGCCAAATAAATGTGATAATTCAAAACAACATCAAAGTTAGTGGAAGTTTTGCTACAAATGAAAAATTGAATTATTAACTGTTTATTTCAGTACTTATATTATATTTTTAAAAATTAATTACGCAAATTTAATTAGGAATTTTATATAGTATATACATTTTAACTCTTACATATTATTATAAAAATTAAAATTGGAATTGTCATGATTATCACCCGAGTTAAGTAAATATTGATTATTATTTCGGGTTGATCAAAATATATATTTCTTATACATTTGCATTATATAAATTGAGAGAATTGGACAAACAATTTAATTGAAGTGACTTGAAGATAAAAGTGTGATACATTTGCATAGCTTTTAATATATTGAATTATAGCAACTAGCCTAGCATATATCCTAATTCCTAAATGAAAGCGATTAGAGAGTAAATAGTAGCGGTAAAATTTATGGAGACATTCAGAATTATTTTAGATAGTCTTTTTTTTTTCGTATAATCCATATAAGTATACCTTTATAAAAAATTTACAGAAATCAATATGATAATACACGAAAAACCCGAGATGTGTCCTATTCCGTGTTTGTCTGTTGAGATCATGTGCACATTCCGATGGCCTGCAGTAAAATATTTTTTTTTTTTGATTTTTTTCCTAAACCGAATTTATTTATTTTTCTTATTAATAAAACTGAAAAAAATTTTTTTTTCCTTCCCTTTTCCTTACACGGTTTTTTTAAACCGGATTTTTAATTTATTTCTTTTTCTTTTTTTCCTTTTTAATTTTGTTCTTGACCCCTTTGGGTTTGGATTGACGCTGAAGTGTCATGATGAGCGCCATTTTTTTTCCCATTTTTTATTTATAATAGGTTTTTTTTTACCGAAATTTTTTTTTTTTTTTTCGGTTCAAACCAACAAAATAAATCTTTTTAATGAGTTTTCTATTTTTGTTTTATTATTATCTGTTATACATTTCGTTGACTAACGCCAATAAAAAAAAGACTTCTTTTGCTAATATTTCTAATATTTTTATATTGTTCATTTTTTGTTTCCATCCTCTAGGATTCTATTAAATGTTTAAATTAAAGTTTATTACATGGGATTGTGAGGTTCCCTGTTATTTGACGTAATGTTTGATATTTTGATCATCATTACAGTAGATCTTTCATATATCGGTACATTTTCTGGACGATTTACAATACCTGAATATTCTTGATACAATTTCCGGACATATTTTTTTGTGGAGATTCTCTCTATTTATCCTGACTCGCAGCTCGTCATTATGGGTGAAATTCAGTAATCATGTGCAAGTACAGAGTTCGCATGGTACCACAGTCGCACAGAACAATTTAATTTGTCCGGAATTTGGTTCCGGTATTTATTTCTTTTATTTACTTATTTATTTATTTGTTCACTTTTTTTTTTTTGTTTTTTTTTTTAAAAAAAAATAAATTTTACATTTTTATAAAATTATATTTAAATTTACCTTAAATCAAATTTTAATTATAAAAGATTTATTTCTAAACCATTTTTTCATTATTTTTGAATAAAATGATGGCAAAACTCAATAAAGATATTCTTTTCTTAATATTTGAAGAATTACAAGTCGATTCAAAATTTCTCTTTTCTTGTCTAATGGTCAATAAAATTTGGTGTGAAATGGTAATTCCAATTTTATGGAGAAATCCCTGGTGCTATAAAATAAATTATATTAATAAAAATTATTTATTTATGATCATTGCTTCATATTTATCTGATGATACTAAAGAATTCCTAACTAGACAAGGAATACAATTACCATCAGTTTCATTTCAACCTCTTTTGTTTGATTATTTATCATTCTGTAGAAGTATTAATGTAAATACTTTGAATTCTATAACTTCTATTGTATCCTCTTTAGCTTATGATCAATTTCTTTTACAAGAAGAATTTTATTGTCTCTTTATGAAGAAATTTCCAGAGTTGAAGTGTTTAGATATGAATTTAATTAAGCATCAATTATTTTATTTACCAGAAGCTAAAACTCGTCTTGAATCATTATGTGAACTAAAATGTGACACATCTATTGATCCTTCATACTTTTATGGATTAGCTCATATTTGTCAATATATACAGAGACTCATCATTGCTGTTAATATAGCACCAAAATCCAACTCTGGAATTGCTAAATTAATTGAAGTTCAGAAGAATTTAAAATATTTTGAATGGATTGATGATTTTGATGTTGATTATTTTACAGATGATCCTTATAAAGAAACCTTTTTTGAATTAGAAGAAAAGGCAGGCTTTCTTAATCATCTTAAACTATCTTTCCAATATATTGATAGTTTTGATTATGATACAACAATGCAAGATTTACTTCCAAAACTTCATAATATAAAAACTTTAAAGATTAATGAATTTTATATCATTGATGAACGAAGTATATTGAATACATTAGTCTATAATGATCTTGAAATCCTTAATATAGATTATATTACAATAGGTGAAACTTCAATTATAATTGAAAATAGTGGAGGACATCTTAAAGAAGTTTCATTAAAACCTTATAATTATATATATTATCAAAATAATTTTAGTGATGAATCTCTCATTTTTATCCATAAAATTTATGAAAATTGTCCTTTGATTGAATATTTATCACTTGTACTTATGCCATCAAAAAATCATTTCATTGAATTTGAAAAATTATTACAAGTATGTCAATATCTGAAGTCATTATTATTAATTACATCAAATTGCTATATATACGAAACTAAAGAAGAAATTTTAGAAAATAGAAAAGAAATATTAAAAATATTAATTAAATCAGCACCAACTAATCTAAGAGAAATTAGATTTTTTAATGATTTTAATCTCTCTTTGGAAGTCTTGGAAGAATTCTTAGAAAAATGGAAAGATCGACCTGCACTTTCTATACTTACATCCAATCCTATTTATGAAGGAGAAGATTATAAAAATTTGATTAATAAATATAAAAATAATGGAGTAATTAAAAGCTTTAAATGTGAATCTGTAAAGTATGTAGAAGATATGAGTTTAAAATATAAATCATCATACTTTTAGATTGATTCTTTTATGTTAGAAATTAATATGTAGAGTATTAAGTTCTTAATAGATTAAGACGTTTTATTACTAGTAATTATTTAGCAGATCTTTCTTTAATATTTAATAAATAGTTGTGGGAATCAATAATATTGAGCATTGAATTATGTACTAGTGCAATGTGAGTAATAAAAATTATGGAATTATTTACTGAAAAAAAAGTGTCTGTAAATTAAGAGGAAAGTTTGTTCTCCCTTCATTAATAATATGTTGGCCTAGATGATAAATTTATAAGTTTTTTTCCAAAAGATTATTGGTTTCTTTCTATGAAGTTTTACTTAGAAACTAGAATTCGATTTTTCAAATATTATCATGCCATAGTACTGTGACAGTGTCACATACAAATACTTTGAATAAAATACGTAACTTTTTATTAATAATAAATTTTGATACTATAAAAATACCATTTAATACAGTTCACTTTTTTAATGTTTATCATATGCTTTCTCATAGAATTATGTATTACGGCCCTACCACAATTAATTAGTGTACTATATATATCAGTGATTGACAGTTAGAGCTTGGACTTGAGTCAAGATGAGTCAACTCGAATAAAGCGAGTCAAGAATTTTTTTGACTCAAAGAGTACTCAAGTCCAGGATTCGAGTTAATTTGAGTCAAAGTGAAAGTGCAGGCCAAAAAACTTATCCATAATTTTATCCAGACTGTTATTGTCATAGTGTCAGCAGGAATTACAAATAGGGTTTAGCTGGCACTATCAACTACGTGATCCTGGTTGACTCAAGTCAAGAAATTTTTGACTCGAGTGCAAATTCAACTTGAGTCAACTCGAGTTACATGAGTGTAAGTCCAAACTCTGTATATATGTTCTGACCATGAAAATTACCACAAGCTTACGAAAATTAGACACCTATGTCTCTCACATAGTACTATTATACTCAAAACAATTTCCACATCACCTAAACCAAGATTGATGATTAGAAAGGGAAAAGTGATTAGGAACAGAGTAATAACTAATAAAGTAAGAGAATTAAGGTAAAGAAATGTAAAGAAATGTAAAGGAATAAAAAAAAATAGGGTTATCCTCTTATCGGCACCATTTACATGATTATTCAAATGTAGTTATACCTGCCAATGCTTTATATCCTGGATCACTGGGTAGTAAATTTTATATGCATTTATTTATCCATTTCTAGATGGTTTTCAGTAAAAATTAACTATAATAGACAGCTTTGAAAATATGAGTAATTCAGAAAGATTTGCATTTTCCAAATGAGAATAATTTTCTTTTAATTTATTTGTAAGTTTAATATTATTTTCAAAAGTGTAATAATAGTTCTGAAGCTTTTAATCATTTTTTTAAAATCTTTAATATGAAAAAAAAACCAAATGAAAGAAAATAAAATACAACAATAAAATATACTATATTTATACTCACTGATGAGAAAGTGATATACCATATAACAAGGTATCCTTTATAGTTGACCAATCTGATGTCACAGTTTTACTTACTATACTTATAAAATATAAACCCTGGATCTTGTCTTTATTTGCAAATTTATGCCAAAAAGATTTTTAAGTTAAAAATGCAAAAGTCTTTTAGGGAAAATGAAAATTATGTTTTTTCTTCTAAAAAAATTTTATTACCTAAAGTTTCCAGTTAGTA
Organism: Oehlia diaphana; assembly: GCA_003833135.1. Taxonomy (NCBI): domain Eukaryota; kingdom Fungi; phylum Glomeromycota; class Glomeromycetes; order Glomerales; family Glomeraceae; genus Oehlia; species Oehlia diaphana. Next base: position 16,131 of record QZLH01001041.1, on the reverse strand, counting down.
TTTAATTAAATTTATTTAACATATTTATCTTTTAAAGATTATGTTTACTATTTAGTTTTTATTTATATGGGTATGGTGAATTTTATCCAAATGAAATTAGCAATACTCTAATAAAAAATAGAAAATAAGTAAGAAACTCTTGCATGTATTGTAGTAGCATAGTCACAAAGACATGATGTAAACTTAATTGCAAAAATTCTTTAATAATAAAAATTTATATTTATATTGGTACTTGAATAAATTTTTTAAGCAGTATAATTAGTTATTTATGTACTAGTATATTTTATTGTTGATTCCTATTTCCTTTCATTTAGTTTTTTCATTTTAAAGATAATAAAAAATGATAAAAAATTTTAAAAAGCTTCAGAGCTATTATTACACTTGAAAAATAATATTGAGATTACAAATAAATTAAATGAAAGTTTTTTTCATTTGGAAAATGCAAATCTTTCTGAATTACTCATATTTTCTAAGCCATCAATCTATTATAATAAGATGTTAATTTTACTGCAAAATCTCCTAGGAATGGATAAATAAATACATACTGTATAAAATTTACTACCAAGTAGGTATACTAGTTACATTTGCATAATCATGTAAATGATTTTGTTCCTATCAGGTTGAGTTCGGTCAGGTTTGAAGAGTATATTGGCAAAAATAGAAAGATCTGATTTTAACCTGACCTGCTGAATATGTTTAATTGAATAACCTGGGTTAGATCCAAAATTTTAGTAATTTTCATCTAATATACTTTGACTATTTGCTACTGCATTTTTTTGCTTTCTTTTTAGGTCTCAGATCTTTTTCTGGATGATAAATTTCTATATTACGCCAATGATTAGATGTACTGAGATACCAATTCTGTGGTACCAGAATTTGGGCTTAATTACAATTAAATTTATAAGTGTATTTTATTTTGTTACATTTGGAAATTTGTGTATCGTCACGTGAAAGGATTTTGCTTACTATTTTTATTTTTAAACTACTTGAATTTATAAATTAATAAAGAATTAATTTAAAATTCATGGCAGGTTATTTTCATAATTTTTGTCTTTTCAATTCTTAATTCTAATATTACATTTATTTTTAATATAAATTTTTTTAAATTAAACTTCTTTTTCCAAATATACTATAATCTCCACTTTGGCCAAATGAAATCAACTTCATAAAAGTCATTCAGGCAGGTTGAAACCACTTGAATATTAATTTTCATAACAGGGTGAAAATGTCACACTTGATGTCGATCATTAATTAATAAAGTTTGTATAACCAAAACAGCATGAAGTTAATATCAGAGCCAAAATTTAACTATACATGAAAAATTTCACCAGTGATACTTTATAAGTTATGCTACATATTTTTATAGTTTTTGGAACACCTCAATATTTATATAAAAAAAATATTAGCGACATAACTTTACTCACTTTTTCACCTTTATGTCGCTGATTGAACTTATAAATATGCTTGAAAGTTTGAGAATACCACCCAAATATACGTCTTTTGTAGTGATCTCACACAAAACATAAGCAAGAATTAGCAGTTTAGGCAACAGTTTTTGTAAAAATTTCAAATTATTGTTTTATATATATGATATTTTTAATTAATTTATTGTAACTTTGCAATTATAATACAAATAATAACAAATAAATTATTTATTTTTATTTACATGATAATTCCACCAATTATAAAACCTTTTCTTATTCCATTCAGTTCATCGTTGGTCTGGGTGTGGGTTCCACCCACCTCGGCCAAGGTCTCACAGTATCTACATCCCCCCTCCAGGGGTAACCCTAGCAATACAACCAGAAGAGGCTCAAAGAGCCTCGCCAGATATCAATAAGGGGGAGGACCTGAAGGTCTGACCCTCTATATCCACCCACATCTGTCTCCTATCTGTCTCAACATCTGACTCTATATAACATACTCTTCATCCTATCAGAAAGAAGAATAAAGAGGAAAAGAGGGGGTAAGACAGATGTGACAGATATGACAGATATTTTAAAAAGTTATACAAAATTTTTTCAAAAAAAACTTTTATTTTTACCCACCTTTATCTGTCTTATCTGTCTCGCGCTTATCTGTCTCATCATTCTTAGCCTCCAATTAGCCCAGTAAGTCCAGGAAGTGCAAGACGGATTCCACTCACCTGAAAAGGTCAACTCTTTTGATCTTTCTCACCATTCTTACCTTCCAATCAGCCCAGTAAGTCCAGGAAGTGCAGGACCAATACCACTCGTCCAAAAAAATCAACCCACCTTTCTCTTTTTTGTCTTTTTCCCTACTGTATCTCTTTTCACCCTATCATCTAAGCATTTAGCAATACACTGCTGACACGCCTTATCAGATTGAAAGATTTCAAAACCAAGCTCTTTGCATTGTCGATTAAAAGCTGCTGTCTTCTTTTTAGCCATAGCATCTTTCTTCTCTTTCTTACTTTTCTTTTTAATAACCCAACCTTCTCCAGTAAAAGTATTTTTATGTATGCCACAAATTGTACAATCACCATGCAACTGGTAACGTCCACTTGTCATTATATCTTAGACCTTACTAGCCGTCTCAGTTTCCTTCTTACACCTCAAGCAGTAAAATCGTGTCATCTTGATTTGAAATCTAGAATCCTATCTTTAATTTATTCGCAGTATGACACCATTAGAGAAATACTACAAGTATTACAATTTGTCCGGAGTACCAGTGCAATTTCTAAAAGGTGAAGAGCATTATAACCTTTACCAGAAACCTCTAAAGGAAAAATGATCAGAACATCCAAGAGTAATTGTATGGAAAGAGAATGTCACACATCAAGCTGATCTTGCAGAAATGCCAGTTGACCCTAAAGGATTTCACTATTTTCTTATAGTGGTGGAAGTCGCAGGAAAGAAAGTCGATGCAGAACCTTTGAAGGGTAAGACAGCAAATAAAGTCCTAAATGGATTTGTTAAAATCTACAAAAGAAATTATATCAAGCCTCCTATATACCGACTGGAGACAGACTCTGGATTAGAATTCACTAATGATCAGGTACGTGATTTTTTTCTGAATAGCCTAGGGGTAATGATAAGGTTTGGAGAGCCAGGTAGGCATAAACAGCAGTCATATGCTGGAAGAGCCATCCAAGCAATCCAAGAACCTCTTCTCAAATGAATGGTAATACAGGAATTAAAGACTGGGGTGACATCCGTGGAATGGTCAGATGATTTCCATGATGTAGTTAGTAAAATAGATGAACTCTGGCAGAGAAATCCCCCAGACATTCCAACAGGATCACCTAAAGTAACGAAAAAACAGACCTTTTACTTGAAGGAACACGTGTTAGAGTTAAATTAGATGAACCTATTTCAGTACTTGGTAATAAACTCCATGAAAAATTCCGTATAGGAGATATAAGATGGAATCCAAATATTCGTGTAATCAAAAAAATGATCCTTTCACCCGAGCAGCCCCCTACATATCTTCACATGGTCAATTAGGTGTATCTAGATGTGCATATACTTGAAAGGAATTGCAAATAGTTCTTACTAATAAAAAGCCCCCACCTGACTCTGTGATTCGAGGGCAACCTGAAAGATTTGTACCTGAACGGATACTTTGGTATCGAATCAGAAAGGGTCAAGACCAGTATCTTGTCAAGTGGAAACGTTATCCAGACACTGAGGCTACTTGGGAACCTGCTGACCAGTTGGAAGAAGATATCCCATATCTAGTGCTCAAATTCTGGGAGTAAAAAAGAAACACCTTTATTTTTTATTCTCCTCTATTCACATCAGGAACTATCAGGATAAAAACATTCTTTTCACCACAGGTAAAGGCGACATATTCATGTGATTCATGAACATCATAATTGTAACATTTCAGACATGTCCGGCTCAACCCAATCTCTCTATACTTGTATCCATCTAAAACTGCAAGATCCTCAGTAATAACACATTCAGGAGTGAGTTGGATCGATACACCTTTAACCATGCCAAATGTCTTACCTGATCCTGGAGCTCCAGAATTATTATGTGTAATACTTTTGTCAATGACCAACCCTAATTCCTTAGCAGCTTCCCTCTGAATAAAAGATGCATTAGCACAAGTGTCGGCCAAACACTGAATTGATATCCCATTAACCTCTCCACCCAATGCTAAAAGATCTTTAGTATTCTCCAAATGAGCTATGTCAATATCTATAAGATCTTCTTCCCTGATATCATCCTCTTGGTCCTCTGGAATCTCTGTGACTTTTCTAATGGATGATATCTCCTCCTGAAGAATCTCACAAAGTAATTTCCTAAAATCTGTAGATCTCAACAGACTTAATAGGTCATTCTTGGTAATGGCTTTTGCAGGTGTGAACTTACTACCAATAACCTTTGTAGGGATCTTAACAGGGCTTGCTTTACCTCTTAAGGGCGCTCCAGAAGAACTAACTGCTGTCTTATTACTCAAAGCAGATTTAAGAAGTTTTAAAATACTCAAACTTTTACTTAAATCTACTTTTTTTTGCCCCAGTTCGAACAACATAAATGTTACCATCATCATCCTCTTCCAATTCCAACTTTTGGCCACGTACTACATCTATATCCATTGAGTTATCATCAAGAGTAAGGTCACGCATTGCTTGAGCCAATTCCCTATATATCCTCACGTTTGTCCTTAGCTTGTCTAAGTTTTCTTGCAATTCTCTTAGCTAATTCCTTTCTTTTCTCTTTTGACTCTCAATTAAATGACTAAAGAATTGTCAATTTTCTTCATCCAAAAGTGGTTTAACATCTGGATTCTTATATATATATAACTCATCAGGCAAAGGGAAATTGTACCAATCTTCTGGCATATATTCTGGATTATATTGAACCGGAGGCTTTTTAACAACTGGAGTCTTCTAGATAGAACTAACAGAACTAATAGGATTCTGTTGAATAGGGAATTGTTGAATATTCTTCTGCAAATCCTGGATCTGTTTCTGAAAAAACTCTGCTTGTTGCTTAAGTAACTGTTCTACACCAGCTGAAGCCTATAATGTAACTAGTTCTTGAGGAGTTTTCGTCTCCTTAGGAGGATCCAAGTAGTAGGAAGTTTTTTTTCTTGATAAAGCACCCATTTCAGCTTTTGTTTGCTCCAACCTTTCTAAATCATCTACCAGTTGTTCTACATCTCGATCATCCCTCAATCTTTGAGCTTCAAAGGTATTTTCTTCATTCAAGCCCCTATAAAACTGATGGGCAACAATTTCTCTACCAAAGCCCAATAATTGACCAGAGTGTCTAACCTGTTTATAGAAATCACGAATAGGCAAATCTCCTTAAATAAGATTGACAAATTTTATTTCTCGTCGAGCTCTCTGCTGTTGAAGTAAATCATAATGCATTTTAGCAAAAGCATGACACAATCGAGCTGGAATAACATATGGAAGACTAGCACCAGCACCTCCAGCAATTACAACACCCCAGCAGCAATAATATGATTAAGATTCTCATTAGTAAATTCTATGTTAGTGACAGTTTGCCACACATTGTCATGTACAGTTAAAGCATAATCTGGCCAAACATGTGGGTCTACATTACCAGGATTAGCATTTCTAGTTATCAATGCTTGACCTAAGAAATCACCCGCTACACAGTTTGCATGATTCAAAGCTAACCCTTTAAAATTGCCTTCATTTCTATGTACAACACGTACAAGTATATTTCTAAGTTTTACATTCTTATTAAGAATATGTTGATCATACCACTCAGCTGCTCGACCTTTCATGCAAGCACGTAACAAATCTAAAGCCCTATCTCTACTTGTTGGAGAGCCATCATTTTCAGTCAATGGGTTAATACCAAGTCTGTTAAGATTAGGGATGGAAACGCTCAGATCACGTGATTTCGAGCAGCTTTTGAGCTAACGTTATATCTAGTGGATTTTGAACTTATTTGGGCTAAAAATCCTGTTAATAATAAATGAATTGGTTATCTTTCAGGATAATCAAAAAAAGAAGAAATTTATTAGTTAGAAATAATTTTATTAACTTTTAAAAATTGAGCCGAGCTGACCAAACCGATTTTGGAAAATTGGCTCAAAATAGGATCGACATCAAAATTATGGCGATTATTAACCAACTATTGGTTAATGGCCAATCAAATTTTTTTTGATTGATCGTCATCACATGCACTACTTGTGTCTTTAATTTGACGTAAGAAGCACACATTTTGCTTAATGCAAGTTGATGGTAAGC
>QZLH01001039.1:16166-26211 GCA_003833135.1 Oehlia diaphana | reverse complement strand
CCATGTTTAGCATCAATCCAATGTGAGTATCAGCATATTCTTTTGTAAAAAAAGGTTCAGTATTATCATCTTTAAATTCTTTCCAGATCCTACCATCATAAATATCGAATAATGCTTCAGTTTCATTTTTTCTTTCTACCCACCTTCGACATGACATCTCAAAATCTTTGCGGCAAAAAAAAGGAAAAGTTGCTGCTTGATATTGATTAGCGGGAAAGTCATCACTGGGCGAAATATAGGATTATAATTACTATTTATATTTCTCGTTAGTGGATTATCACACATTTATCAAAATCTTTGCATGCTATGGTTTGGATAGTTCACAAAACTACAAGTTGGGATTTCAGTTGTGTTTAATATTTCATTAATGTCATATAGTTTATGACATTTATTACAAACAGCAAATTGGAATATTGTTGGTATTCCCATTTTTTTTTGCCATGTATATAGAGGACGGGAATATCGAAAATTTACTTTTATCTAATGCTGAAAGTAAGAGGTTCAAAAATTTAAATAGAGAGTTTATTGTGATATTTGGAAGTTTATATCATTGTTGATATTGCAATATCCACAACATAACCCAAGTACAGACATCATCATTAAGATTAGGAGGTAGTTTAGTCTCATCATTATCAAATTCTGGTGACGTAAAATTAATCTCTTCATAGTCGTCATCCTTCTTCTCATCAGAATCATCAAGGTCAATATTTTGGTCATCTTCCTCCCCAGAATCCTTAGAGGGTCTATTTTGATCATCATTATCTGCATTATCCAATATTAAATTTTCAAGAACTCAATTAGAAATTTTACCTTTTACAAGTTGTAGATTTTCTGATTCATTTATAGGCATCTTTTTTGTTAAAAAAAGATAATTTCTTTCAGGTAATGGACCAGGAATATCAGATAGTTTATACTCCATTGCTTTATAATCCATTTTATCAGCTTCTTGATAATTGATTTCTATTTCGTTATCGCCCATTTCATCATTATCAGGTAGTAACCTGGATGGCCCAGCTTCTTTATAATTGATACTTCTATGCTTTGATTTGGTTCTTAGATCAACAAGTGCACCATTGCATTTATTGCAAAAGCAATATACTTTAGTTCTTGTTCTTGATTTTTTAGCAAAAGACATTTTAAAATCGGAACTTCTTAAATATCGCTCAAAGAAAAAAATTGAACTTCTTAAATATCGCTCATAGAAAAAAAATTAAAACCAGTAAAGAATTAAGAAACACAATTACATTACTCACTTAATTTTATGCATAAGCCACATTTTAATTATTAATTTATTAATCTAAGACATTTTATTAATACAGATAAATTTCAATAAGAATAATATATACATAAACAATACATTTATGAAAAATTGGCGTTGCTGATTCTTCAATCAGAATGTATACTCGATCACAAAGAGTTGATGAAATATCGATCTGAAGTAAACAATACATCATATTGTACCCCTTTTTTGAATCATGAAAAGCCACATTGCTAATTTCCTTAAACAGATTAATGAATATACTTAAAGGGAAGCACTTCAAATCAGATCTATCAGATGAAAAATCGTACGGATCATCAAATGCAAGATTTCAAAAAAAACGTAGATGTATATAATTATGCTCTCGCCTTTTTCTTTAACAAAATGATTATTATCGTAAAAAATAGTTTTATTTTACCTTTATGCATTTTCATTTATTGTTTTCGTCAGGTTTCCTTTAAATGTTACTTTTCCAACCATAAGGACTTTTCATTAGGTGAGTTGCGCTCAATGACCTGAAACGGTATTTGCACAGGGCATGCTAACGTATACCAGTGAAAGCGGGTTTGGTTGCTCTCTTCCTTACTTTAGCGATAAAGTAGCTGAGTATCTGCGTTACATATTGCCAATCATGCTGTACCCGATAGGGATCAAGTTTTAATAATTACTTCTCACAAGACAATATTCAAATCGCCTGGAAGTACTTCGCTGGTAGCAAAGTTATTTCAGATGACGGCCATCCAGAAATTATCTCACTGCACCTTTCTGAGATTTTGTTGCTTTTAGCAATACGAAGTACTAACTATTGTCAATTCACTTCAGTTTTTAATAATAGGGCTTTCAGATTCTTTGTCAACTCGTAGCGAAATTATCTCAAACTAAAAAATGTTAAAAGAAACTTCTAAGCTTTTAGTAGGTATTAAAGAGTGCTTAAGGCAACATAGGTAGTGGGGTGATTCTGACTGCTTATAGTGTGGCAGTTTAAATGATACCACCTACATACTGGGTTAGTTTCAATCAGGAAATTCTTTTCTATTTCAGATAAAGATAATTAATTAATTATTTACAATAATTAAAGATAATTAAAGATTACATTTTTGCACGAAAAATTTATTTATAATAAAATTAGTTATTATTTCCACTGGACTGAGATGAAAATAAGCGTTACGATAGGATTACGGTAGATCTTATCGAGAAATCAGAGAAATTGTATTACAAATTAGAATACGTATATTGTCTATAAATGTATTGAGCTGTAATAATAAATAAAAAGTAATAAATATTAATAATAATAGTTCATTCATATTACCCATGAATACAAATATATCTGACCAAAAAAAAAGTATATAAATATATCTGAAAATAACTGTAAGCACGTGAAATATTTGTAAATATAAATTATTCTGGAATACTTGGATATCTGTATGAAAATCAGAATAACAATTCCGATGGATTACGTAGATAACTTGAATCTGATCACTTTTTAAGACTATAATACTAACATTTAGGTATCAGAATATTAATTTATCGGTGAGATTATAATCGGCTTGTCTATTTATAAATCGGCATATGTTATTCTAAATTCGCCTTCACTTTATTACAAATTGCCAAAATCTGATTTTCTCATTTGACATGTAATATTTCCAGATTTAATATTGGCATTTATTTTAAAAAATGGCACAAATCGGCTGTTGAAAATTAGTATTATCGATATAACAATTGGATTTTGTCAAAAAATCGGCATAAATGGATAATGCTATGCACAAATCAGCTATTAAAATTAGCATTACCGATATAGCAATTGGATTTCATCAAAAATTGGCATAAATAGATAGGACTATTCACAAATTGGCTATTAAAATCAGTATTGCTGATATAATAACTGGATTTTGTTAAAATCGGCGTAAATAGATAGGCTATTCACAAATCGGCATGAAATATATACAAATCGGAAAAGCAATTTTAAATGGAGCAAAATCTAATTTTTTTTTATTTAACCTGTGGTATTGATAAAGTATTAGGAAAAATTAAAAAAAATAGTTAAAAGTTTAAATAATAAAATAAAATAAAATTTATTAAAAAAAAAAAGTTAAAAAAAGTTTTAAAAAAAAAGAGCAAACTGCAAATTTATTGTTAATGCTTAATTAGATTAATCACATGATATATGTGATTCTAAATTAATATAAATATAGGGTTTTACCAATATTTTTTTCAGTATTGAAAATTTTTATGTATTATTGTGTAAAAAGTAAGAAAAAATAAAAAGGTAGTAAAGAATATTTTAGTCTGAAATGAATGGAATACTAATATTATGTTAGGAACCTCTTTAATGAACTAAATTAAGGAGAAGTAATTCATTATCTTAAAGTATGTAATTAATTAGATTAAAATAAGAAAAAAGATATAAATTATATTATAGAGATTATATGAATTTTACCATATGTAATTGATGTTGTAGCTATATTTTATTTATGTATTAATTATATATTTCAAAGATTATATGAAATTTTGATATAAAGAATTAAAATTATAGCTATCTTTTATTTATTCTTAAAATATTCATTAATATCATTAATTTACTAAGTTTATAATTTATATTTAACATATTTTTAATATTATAATAATTGTTTTAATCATATTGTAAAATTATTTACTAATATCAATCAAATTGTTTTGTTCATATTATAAAAATATTCACCAATATCATATTAAAAGATATGACTATTATCTAACAGTGTAAATTAAGGAAATTACAATCATGTTTTATACATCTGTTGATCATCTCATAATTATATAATGTGTATTAAAATATTTTTATTACATATTGAAAATATGGCTGTTATCTAATAATATAATTAGGTAAATTACAAATATTTTATACATTTGTTGATTATCTCATAATTATATAACATATATTAAAATATTTTTATAAGCATTAGTTATTTACTAATCTAGTAGTATATAAATGGATTATCATCCAAAGGATGATGACCCATTTATATATTAAACTAGATCAGTAAATAACTTTTTTATCATCCTGGGTATACACTACCCTCCCAAAAGTATCTGGTCAACCAATAAAAATTATATTTTAATAATAATAATTAATATTTAGTTGGCCATCTATTATTTTTAATGTATACTTCAATTTGGTGTGGCATGCTCTCAATTAAATTAATGTAAGTTTCAGATGGAATTCTTTTTCATTCTTCTTGCAATGCTTCTTCAAGTTCACAAAAATTCTTTGGATGTACAGATCATTTTTGAAGTCTTTGTTCAAGTTCATGCCACAAATGTTCAATAGGATTAAGGTCCGGAGATTAAAAAGGCTAATCTGGAAGAACTTTAATCTTTTTCTGTGCAATTCAATTTTTAACATCTCTTGCAATATAAACTGGTGCATTGTCATCCTGAAATGCATAGCGTTGCCTGTAATGTTTTGATCGAATGAATGGCAATAAATGTTTGTCTAAAATATCAATATAATCTAATCTATTCATTTTACCATCATGTTGAGATTCTGTAAGAAGTGGTTTTAGTGCAGCAACCCGTGAATAAATTTGCATTTGATAAAGGTTTTTACGAATAGTTTTAGTTGAAACTTGTTTATCTTGTAAACTATAAAATTTCTGCTTAATTTTATCAAGAGAAAGTTTATTACTCTTTTTAATAATTTTCAAAAGTTTATGACGATTATTATTATCCATAGAACATGGTCTTCCAGTTCTTTTAGCTGTTAATTCAGTATTAAAATTTTTGTATCGAACAATCATGTCTGTAACGGTACTTTTTGGAAATTTTAGAATATGACTGATAGCTTCATGAGTTCTTCCTCCTTTCCAAAGGCCAATAATTTGCCCACGCTCAAACTCACTCAATTCATGAGGTTTTCCCATTTTAAAAGTAGCTGAATGGCGCAGTAACAAAAAAAACAAAGATCAGCATTGGCAAAATTGAGGCATTATTATTTGTTTTATTGCCAAATCTGGTACAAGCATCATAACACAATAAAAATACATCCATTTTAATCATTAGAATCAGGGGAATCATTTTTTTTTAAAAAAAAATTATAGTTTATAAATTCAATCTTGAGAAAATCAAGTTGAGCTTGGCCAGATACTTTTAAAAGGGTTATACTAATTGATCCTCCAGTTTATAACTGGTGGAAAAAATTCTAAATACCAATTAGTAGTCAGGTGATAAATATGATTATTATCTAATAGTATAAATTAAGAAAATTATGAACAAGTTTTAAACATCTATTAATCATTTTATAATTATATAACATGTATTAAAATATTTTTATTATATATCAAAAATATGACTACTATTTAACAATTATATGTTTATTATATTTACAAAAATTGAAGATTTCTGTAAAATATACCAATAATTTTAGTCAAATTTCAGACTTTTGGCAATAATTTTAGCACTATAAATTTTGCAAATTTATTTTTAATTGCTTAAACTTTCAGTTACAAATAAGTTGTAACCTTAATCTAAATTACTTAATTTTGAAAAGTAACTTTATATCATCCTTTAGATAATAACCTATTTATATACTACTAGATTAGTAAATAACTAATACTATTTCTCTGAGAATCTTTCCAAAAACTTCTAATTCTCTAAAAACTTTAAATATGTAATCTATTAAAGCAAAAATAAATAAAGATAAAGAAATATAACGTATTTTGTAGATTTTTTTACTCCTACATCAGGAAATTTAATCGGGCATAATATTATGTAAAATTACGGGTATCTGTAAATTAATAAATTATTATGGCATAAACTTACGTAAGTTTATGATATCTATAAATTTGTAAAATATTATAGCATAAACATTCGCAAGTTTTACATGCCATAATACTTATGAAATATTATGCCTGAAATTCTTCGCAAGTTTATTGACCATAATTCTTGTGAAATATTATGCTTAAAATCCTTCGCAAGTTTTTACGTGTAGCGAAAGACTATATATATTTACATATCAGCAGTATTATTATTATACGCTGATCTATACCCTAAATTTTGTGATACCCTAAATGATATAAGGGCTTACTTTAAAGTTAAACTTTATTTCATTATATTACTTTTTAAATATAAATTATTTTGATGTCAAGTGAACCTCTTACACTATCTGAAGAAATAAGAAAATATGATATTAAGGCCCTTATTAAATTCTTACAGAAGGAAAAAAAGGAAAAAGATTTGAGACTTGATGAGAAGGACTTTGAAATAATTCACAAATAAAAGATTGATAGCTGTAACTTCCTTGACTTAAGGTGAAATGAATTAGGACTGGAAAAAAGACTTATAAAGTTGGCTAATGAGTGTAAAGAGAAAAAATTAAGATCTTTTTCAACATATTGCAATTTGAAAGAAGTATTAGCGAAATATGGTATTACAGATGAAATAAAGACCATTCCACAATTCTTATTAGGTAAAAGTTTTTATTTTTGTATAACTTGTAAATTCCAAAATCCAACTTCCCATTTTCTATAAGAAACCTATAAAATTGACTACGATAATATAAAACTCCATAGATTAAAATGCAGATTGAGCACTATAGAATCAGTATTTTCATATAGTAATAAAGCAATTTATTGCAAATTTATTTTGATAATATTACATTCTGCAATCCTTCATGTCAAAAGAATTACAAAGAAAATATTACCTTAAACCTTCAGTTTAAAGTTGTTGGTAAAAAAATACAGGCTGAGTAGATTATGCTATCAAGCTTTTCATTAATTCAAATTATTTGTATAACAAAGGGAAAGCAACACCAAGTATTATGAGGTTTGTACAGGTTGGTGTTATAGTTTTTAAATAATATGAATGTATTTAAGTTTTCAATAACAAATTTTTTTTTTATCTTTATAATCCTAGAATCTAATACAATGTGAAAGTATATGTTAGACTAATAGGAAGAAGCAAAAAATATGAAGCTTCTGAATGTAATTACCTTTATGATATTGTTACAACAGGTGAGGATTTTGTTCTTAATTACTAAAAGAGTCATATAATCTTAATGATGTTAGGGCACTTTATTAAATATATAACAGATGGGCTATACTGCACAAGCAATACCAAATACACTACTTACTCAAAAGTTTAGGACTACCTAGTAAATTAATGAAAATTATGATTTTTTTATCATTCCGTATTTTAATATATTACTGAAAAATTATATATGATAATTTTATTAAATAAATTATAATTTTTCACAATTAAATAATATATTTTATAAATTATTAGACAATTTGTTATATTAACGATTTTTTTAGCTGTTTTTTAATAAAATAAATAAAATTAATTAGCTTAATAATGAAATTTTTTTCTATAAGTTTTATTATATAAAATTATATTTATTGAAGAGCTATTGTCATGTACAGCTTAATAAAAAAAATCCAGCTCATAATTTTGCATATTTAAGAATTTAATTCATTACTGAAGTTGCTTAATGAAAAAATCATTATTTTTTAAAGAAAAACAAAAATAAAAATTAATTTTATATAAAAAATTTTATTAAAAATTTAATAGAAATATCATTAATACCTTGTAGGATAGCTATGAGCCTTTATTACTGCAATTACTCGACGATTCATGCTCTCAACAAGTTTTTAATAGACTTCACATTGAATTTGTGATCAGCATTCCTGGAGAAGTGACTCTAATTCTCCTAAATTCTTTGGACTATTTGTTTTTGCTCAAATATGGCATTCAAGTTCATCCCACATGTGTTCAATCAGGTTTAAGTCAGGGCTTTGTCCTGGCTATGGAAGTTGAGTTATTACCACATCTTCCATGAAAGTTCGTGTCCTTAAACTTGTGTGTATCAGAGCGTTGCCTTGTTGAAAAAAATACTCACCATTTTCTTCTTCAAATTGCTCTAAAAATGGTATCATATAATAGCTAAGGATCTCTTGTATGTATCTTTTACTATCAACTCGACCATCAATTCTTACTAGAAGGCCCAACCCATACCAGCTAAAATACCACCATATCATTATACCATTATCACCATGTTTTATGATCGGAATAAGGCAACTTACATCATGACTTTCCTTTGGGAGACGCCATACGTGAATTTTTTTATCACTTTGAAACAAAGTGAACCTAGATTCATCACTCCACACAACTTTCTTCCAGTCATTTATTGTCCAAGAACGTCTTTCATGAGCCCAAGATAAACGAATTAGTCAGTTAGGTTCACTTATGAGAGGTTTTCTGAAAGCAGCATGACTATGATATCCCATTTCATACAGTGTATGGCTGTACGCCTTACAGTACTTTTGCTTACTTCTTTTCCAGTTGATTCAATTAATTCTTTTTGCATTTTTTCTGCTAAAGTACAACTATTTTGGGTAAGAACAACTTTAAGATGACACTTATTACGTTCATTTAATTTTTTTGGACGTCCACTTTGTAAAGCAACAGTTAAAGCACCTGTTTTTTATTGAGTATTTTATGATATTTTGTTATAATATTATGGATAGTAGTCTTTCCATAACCAGTTTTTCTTGAAATTGTTCTTTTTGAGTTTCCAGCTTCATGAAGACCAATAATCCTTTCACGTTCAAAATTTGATAGTTCTTTTGGTTTAACCATTTTATCTAGTGTTCTGCACGAATCAATTCATGACATGGTGTGACCCTGATGGCTCCCGAGTAATAAAAACGTATTTTGCAAATAACTTTGATCTAGCGGTCCGATTTCAACGATCGTTTTTTTATTTTGATCAAGGCAACGAGACCTATCGATTAAAAAAAAGATCATCGAATTTGGATCACTAGATCCTGAGATAATAATTTTTGGAAGTCGAATCGAATTCAAATCGAGTTCAAATCGAATCAAATTTCAAAGGAGAAATTTGATTCGTGCGGAACACTAATTTTTATCTCACTTAATGAAAAAATAAAGAAAAAATAAATATTACGTAATGATGATTACTATTTATTTATTATTATTGTGACACAAAATCCTTATTTTAGTTACACTAAATTCATTTTTATTGCACATTTTGAAAATCATTAGGGTGGTCCTAAACTTTTGAGTAAGTAGTGTATAATATAAATCTTACTAATTCTGATTTGAATGACAATACTGAATTATGCAAATATTTAAAGTGAGTGATGGAAGTTATTATTAGTTTGTTGAAGAATAGGGTAAATGTTGATGCATTATTTAAAAAGAAGCAATGTTTTAATAAAAACAATGATAATAATAGGTGAAATATATTTATTCTTAATAGTTTATTAAGAATTTATAATTTATTAGTTTTATGAATTATGTATTATTAAAAAATAAAAATACAATAATAGGATTTAAGTAAATAAAATAAAGTACCGTGATCTGTTGATTTGATAATATTTGTTTATCTGTGATTATTAATTTCATATGAACTTGATATGTGTATATGCAAAGGTAGATATTAAAAAAAGTTCATTTTTGAACGAACGTCCAGAATGCACTATCTTTACTAACATAAACTTTAACCTGATGCAGATAAAACTTTTCAGTAGTAACATATTCAAAAATATCATTAAAAGTTTTTGAGTTAATATCAACTTTCATTATTCTTGAACTTATCTATGCTTCTTTTACAAATATTATAAAATGTGGCATTTTTTTATTGGATTTGAAAATAAAAAGGTTATGAACCCAGAAATTTCTTTACTAAAAATAGCCAATTTTTTGAAATATTTTTATAGACCTAGATACAATGGCTTTCAAAACAATTGTGCAATTATTTTGTAAAATTTTTAAAATATATCAATATATTTTTGA
>QZLH01001039.1:0-12711 GCA_003833135.1 Oehlia diaphana | reverse complement strand
TCCTAAAATATCCAAAACTTATTTTTAAATATGTCTCCGCATCCATCGATCCTGGAGATATTAACTAGTCACTCTTAGATTCGCCTCAATGAGACAAATCCAATGAGTCTTTAATCGTCAGATTTGAATCACTAGATGGCGAGATGATGTCACAAATGTGTTACAATCAGAATTTTTTAATTTAAGAAAATTTGGACGTTTTGGCAATTATCACGTGATCTATCGATGCTAGAGACATGAACTAATCACCATTTGACCCGTTTTGATGAGACCTATCCAATGAGCCTTTATTAATCAAATTTGGATCACTGGATGATAAGATAATCACGTGGCCGAATAATATAGGCCACCATCTGTAATCGCGATTGATTTTTCTAATGCATATTTTAGGTTTCACAGCGAAATCTATCAACCCCTGATATATCAAGATTGATACTTTTGCGTGACATTATTTTTTTCGTTTTGTGGCTAATACATGCATGTTTATTTATTTACATGCTATGAATTATTATACACAGTAAATAATGTGGAGTATTTATATGTGCAAAATCACGCCAAAATCATATAATGCGTCACTTAATACTTTTTAATACAAGTTTTTTTTAAAGTAGATTTGGAGTGACAGACATTGAGGGGGGATACTGTAACCAAAATACTTTCACCCCACAAAAAATAATTACATAATTTATAATATGATATCATAATTTTTTTAATATATATAGTAAATAAAAAAAAAAGAAATGAAATTATATAAGGAGGAATCTAAATTTTTTTTTTTTTTCCCTTTCTCTAAAAAAAAAATATTTTTTATTTATTAAATTTTTTTTTAATTGACACCGTTATCTCATTTTATACAATATAATATATCTTTTGTTTTAGTGAAGAATTTTTTTTCTTTTATTTAAAGGTAAGTTCTGTATAATACATCCTTTTTTTAAAAAAAAAGAAAAAAATTCGAGCAAAACAAAATATCTAAATAACAATTCTTTATATTAAAAATTTATATTAATAACAGGATAGATTTTTAATACCCTTAAAAATTTTGATAAGCAAAATGCGACCAATCCTAACGAACCTTTTAATAACATCATTTCCTTCTAACTCATTCCCAAATTCATCGACACCACCATTAAATACACCAAGTTCAAGTCCATTACTACGTCCAACATCATCACCTATGACTCCAATAACACCACTAGTACTAAGCGACTCCACAACTACTGGTAATGGTGGCCATTATGAAAAAGAAGATTTCTTTTCTCATGAAGCAGGTTATTTCTTTCATAATCATAATGAAGAACATTATACCACTTCGCCTTATTATTATACCGAACAATATTATAATAATAATAACTGTAACACTGCTATTCAACCACAAGTTACAGTTAATATAAATAATCCTTCCCCATTATCTTCTGGTGCTACAACAAATTCTCCTCCAGCAGTAAATAATTTTGCGAATTATGCGTACAATCATCATCAGATGATGTCATCATTTTGTAATGATTATACTGCGCCGACATCACACTTCTCTCCTGGAATGGATTACAATCAACAATCTTATGATGGTAATAATAATATTAACTCACCAAACTCACCATATAATACATTAGGAAATATGTATCTTAATGAACACATGCAAAATCAAGACGCACAGTTGCATGAAATGATTACTGGTCTTAGTAGAATGGATATAATAGATTCTCTTTAAGTTCATTGGAATCTATCAAATAGTAAAATTTTTTTTTTAAAGAAAAAAAAAGAAAAAAAAGACGAATATTAAATGTATTATTTGTACATATTTAAAATTTAGAAATAAATGGTCATTTCTTTATAAATTGCATCAATCAAATTATTATTAAGTTCAAAATATTTCAGAATTGTAAAAAATTAAAAGCACTTATGCCAAATTATCATAATCTAACATTCGCAATTAAAATATACGTTTATATTAATATTTCTCTTATAAATGTAATGCAGGTATAACTTTTACCCAAAACTATAATAAACTATTGTCCCTCAAAGAAATAAAAGAATTTTTATAGTGATAAAAATAATTTAAACTTAAGCCTCAACAAACAATTTTATTTTTAGGATAAAGATAAAAAAGATTATAGGAAGAGAAAATCAACTTACAAATATATCTTTATACGGTAATCGCTTGTTTTCCAGGTTCTACATTTGTTTCCTGATCATCTTCTTAGAAATCCTCCTAAGGAAATATTTTGAAAATTTAATATATGCGAGAATATACTTAAATGATGAATTTCAAATTTACAATTACCGGATCATAAATAACTCGAACCATTAAAGAACAACTTGGGCATCTAGCTATATCCTCCCCATCCATTAAATCTGCCTAAAAGATCAAATAAATAAGTATACGTATTAAATAATAAATTAGAAGAATTAGAAGAAAAGAAAACGCATAGTTACTATTGTTATTTCGAAGCGATCACCACATGGACATGGATAATGATATGTTTTTGTCTCTTCGTCAAATTCAAAATCCTCTATAATAGACCAAAAGGTAAAAAAAAAAATTAATTGGATCAAAATAAACATAAAAATCCAAAAAAGTGATTAGAAATATTACCAATCTCTATTTCATCATAAAAAGAAAAGGTCATTTTGTAATACGAAAAAAAAAGAAAAATATTTAGTATTTGAGAAAAAAGAATAGCTTCGGCTTTTATAACTAAATATTATCACGTGAAAATGCCGTGACCGATCGCCTATAATTTATTTTAAAACTTTTTTCCGATTCTTGATACCTTTTTTGTCAAGTAAAAGAAAGCCATTGAACGCTTATTTGGCAAGATAAACTTTCCAAATTTATAGGCGTAGTTGACAAAACGTCAATATATAGATCTTCAAATTAAGTAATTAAGTTAATTATATTTAGTATATCTGTGACACAATATGATCATCCTATAAATATCAGAAAGTTATTTTCTTTTATTTAAAAAGACGTTGAACGTCTCGTAAAAAAAAAATAACCCCTTTCAATCTTTTCAAATACTTCGACCATAATTTCTTAGGATTTATTATAAAAAAAAATAATTCCATGGTTAATACTCTAACAATAGATCAGCCAAGTTTTTGTCTTCCAATAATTGAGCATAGCGGTCGAATATCATTATGTGGTTTACATACTTTAATAGCGAATACTTTGTTTGTCTACATGGTGGTATTTGGAGTTATATGGTGGGCATACTCCCGAAGGAAACCCATTCATGGTACGAATAAAATTTTTTTCTCTTTTTTTACAGGTCTCTCAAGCGCCTATCTTTCGAACCTAAACATTTTGACTTGATCGTATCTAGACGAACATGTAAACCAAGAAATCAATCATATACGTCCGAAATATAATGGATATCCGGATTCTTTGAAAAGTCTAGTAAATATTATATGTGTATTAATAAGCATATTATCAATTTCAAACATATTGTATATTATGGTCATATTTATTGAAAAAGAACGCACTGAGGCGGATATACCGTCTTATCTTACAACTTCAACAATTTTAATATCAATTTCGTGGGTATCAAATTATAGTTTTGTCGTTTATGAAAAAAATAAAAATCAAAGGTGGAGTTACTTTACTCAAGGGTATTGGTATTTGGCATATATTCTCTCAAATTACGAGTTATATAATCGTCTAATATACATTACAAATCCATTTGGTCAAAATGACTGGGCTCAAAGTTGGATTTTGATGTTAATTTATCTTATCCGATACACGATTCATTTAATATTAGTTATATTTTCTATGATATTAACCTTCCTTTGGAGACGTTCTAATGAGTCTAAAGGATATGTTTGTTTGGATCACCATATTAACCATGACATTTCTGCAGATGACGATACAATAATAAATGATGATGATATTGATACACCGTCTGCTGATGTTGAAAATCCACCTATAAGTCCAAAACTTCAGAAGCCTATTTCAATGGCCGATGATCCAAAGTATGCCCCACCAAAAAAACTTGGAGAATTTTTGTCAAAATCAAAAAAATTATTACCATTTTTATGGCCAACACATGATGTGAAATTACAAATATTTATACTTATCTGCATCCTACTTTTGGTCGCTGGTCGAATTGTAAATATTTTGCTGCCTTATCAAAATAAAGTATTGGTTGAAGGTTTGAAAAGGGGCGAATTTGTTTGGAAAGAAATATTGGTTTTTGTTGGTCTTAGATTTTTACAAGGAAACGTGGGTCTACTAAACACGTTACAAAATTTTTTATGGATTCCTGTTGGACAAGTAATAATTTGCATTGTATTTTATATTCAATTTAAAGTTTCGCAGTGTATGAAGTGAGTAAACTTTGTAATTACTTATTTTGTAGTTCACGACGCGTGAAATCTCGGTAAAGATGTTTGAACATCTATTAAATCTTTCTCTGAGGTTTCATCTTAGCCGTAAAACTGGGGAAATATTACGAGTTCAAGGTATTTATTTTATCGCTTTTTGTTACCTTTTATTTGTAATAACAACGTACAACTTCTTTTATAGATCGTGGCGTTTCTTCCATTGTATCGATTCTTTCGTCGTTTCTTTTTGATGTCGTTCCTACGCTGGTTGATATAGCTATTGCTGTAGTCTATTTTACATATGCTTTTGATATTTTCTTTGGAATGATTGTGTTTGTGACTATGTCTTTATATTTAGTATCTACAATTATAATGACAGAATGGAGAACTAAATATAGAAGATTAACAAATTTTTTAGATAATGCTATGGAATCCAAGGCAGGTGTGTAATCAATTCAGATTATAATTACAAGTCTGGTGACAAATCGTATTTATACTTAATTTACTACAATACTTTTTTATTCAATTCTAATATAGTCGATTCATTATTAAATTACGAAAATGTTAAATTGTATACTGCGGAATCTTTTGAAGGTAAGAAAATAAATTAAATATATATATATTCATTCATTTATGTATTTATTTTCTAACATTATAATTATTTAGTTAATCAATATTCGGATGCAATTAAGTCTTATCAACTTGCTGACAAAAAATCTAACTTAACTTTATATATACTCAATACAACTCAAAATGTTGTTATTCAATTGGGACTTTTGGCTGGTTGTCTCTTGTGTGCTTCACGAATAAGGAGAGATGAAATGAGCGTAGGAGATTTTATTATGTATTTAACCTACATTATACAATTATATGGCCCGCTTAATTGGTTTGGGAATTATTATAGAGTAATTCAGAAAAATTTCGTAGATATGGAAAAGATGCTTGATTTGCTCCAGGAACTTCCGGAAGTAAAGGATTTACCTCATGCAGAACCACTTACTGTTCAAAAAGGAGAAGTTATCTTTGACAATGTGTCTTTCTATTATGATCCAAGAACTCCGACCCTTAAAAACATTTCTTTTACTATTCCAAGTGGTTCTACTGTAGCTTTAGTAGGTCCATCTGGTGGTGGCAAATCAACAATATTTCGTCTCCTATTTAGGTTTTATGATGTTCAAAATGGTCGAATTCTTGTTGATGGACAAGATATTAGGCATGTTCGACAAAGGGATTTAAGAAGTTGTATTGGAATTGTACCCCAGGTAAGTAATGTTATCAAAAAATAAAGCAGTTTCAACGTTATTTAATGTTTACAAATATAACTAGTAACAAATCCATGTAAAATATATATAGGATACAGTATTATTTAATGATACAATAAGATATAATATTCGTTATGGTAAAATAGGCGCTACTGATAAGCAGGTTGAGGAAGCTGCAGAGGCAGCTCAAATTCATGATAAAATACTGGGTTTTCCTGATGGTTATGATACCAAAGTTGGTGAACGAGGACTTAGATTAAGTGGTGGAGAGAAACAAAGAGTCGTATGTTTTTTTCATTATATTAAAAAAAAATGATAAAATCATAAGCAAACATAATATTTATAGTAAAATTTTTAATTTTATAGGCAATTGCAAGAACACTATTAAAGGTAATTGTTTTTTCCGAAATCAATTAATTATTTCCACTGAGAATGTGTCATTTAATATATTTAATAATAACATAAATTAGAATCCGCAAATCGTGTTACTTGATGAAGCAACGTCTGCACTTGATACACATACAGAAAGACATATACAAAAATCCTTGCGTCGTATGACTGTAAATCGAACAACATTAATTATTGGTAAATTTTAAGAAATGACAATTTCTGTTATCCAGATTCAAACTAATTCTTATTGTTTTCTTCAAAATGTTTAGCTCATCGCCTTTCAACAATTGTACATGCTGACCAAATTCTTGTACTACAGGGTGGTGAAATTGTTGAAAGAGGTAAATTAATTAAAGACATATTATTTATATTATTTTATTTCATTAACTTTATGAATTATATTAATTTAGGATCTCATTTGGAGCTGATGCAAATAGAAGGAGTATATCATAAATTATGGAATAAACAATTAAAACATCATGAAAAGATAAAAAGGGAGGCAGAGAATAAACAACGCCTTGCTACAACTGCTACAACTGCTGCAACAACTGCTGCAAGTATAACTAATTCTTCTAGCACCAGTAACATTGTTAATAGATTTAAAAAGGAAGAGGAAGAAGATGCAGAAACTAGTATTAGTACAACAGGGCATGGAATAAGTCCTAATAAATCTCGAAATGGGACTACTAGTTTTGCTGAAGAAGAAGGTGCTGATGGGGATGATGAGAGACAAACTACTACTGCTCATGAAAGTAGTGATGATGAAGGTGAAGAAATAGATGAAGAAATTGAAGAAGTTTATTAAAAAATGATGGATTTGTATATTTGTAATCAAATATAAGGCATTGTATTGATTGTTTTATATGACTAAACTTTTAGTTGGTATTCTTTTTTTTTTGCAATTTGCTTATTATCAACTTTTAAATTGCATGTATAGATAACAATTTAAATAGTATTTAAATATATGTAATTATATCAAAAATTTAAAATTTTAATTGTAAGTAATTTTTTTTAATAAAAAGAATATTAATAGATAATTAATCCTTTATATTAAAATTCTTATTAGATTTTAAATTCAATAAAAAATTAGATATAATTATTAAATTGCCTATTGATATATATTTAAATCTTAGTTTTATTTTGAATTTTTCAAGTATTAAATATTATGCAAATTTGGGTCTTCTAAAATAAAATCATTTATTTTTGCAATTTTGTTAAAAGTAATAATTTAAAAAAACTCACTTTTCTACTAAATTCTTATATCAGAAATCAGACTATTTAAATAAAAGAAAAATAAGAATATAGTTATATATTAAATGAATTTCACCATGTTAAAAATGACGAAATTGTTTTGACAATTCATCATCATCATAGTATGATCATCAGATTTGTCAAAAATGCTAAAATAATTTCTATATGTAGGAATTGGTGAAATTAATAATATTAATGAAATGCCAAAATAATTTTGACATGCTGAAATTGCCAAGTAGTACATGATTAACGTGTTATGTGTATTTACTAGAATTGAAAATTATCTATTACAAATTTTATATTAAAATTTAACTATCATACTTTTTAACTGAATTTGAAGCAATGATATTCTATAAGGTTATACGGTTTCACTCTGAAGAAATTCTTTAACTGAGTGGTACAGTTTTATTTTATTATTTTTACTATTCAGTTGATTCTAAGTAAATTTTTATTCATTTTCACAATTTACTATATATGATATTTAATTAATTCAAACCACCTTTAATATTTATTAATATCATCACTGATATTTATCAATAATATTTTTGATGATATTTAAGAATATACTTCAATATTTCATCATTAATATCATCACTAATATTTATTAATAATATTATTAATCATATTAAGAATATACTTCTTTACTAAAAATAGTCAATTTTTTGAAATGATCTTATAATAATTTTAACATATTACAAAAATACATTTAATACATTAAAATGTTTTTGTTATACTTTTGTTATTGTATCTAGGTCTATAAAAATAACTCAAATAATATCACAATAAATTTTTAATATTTTTGCTATTATTTTATTATTATAATATAATTAACTTTGATATTATTTTAATATGTTAATCTCAAAAATACCTTAAAAATATATTGATATATTTTAAAAATTTTACAAAATAATTGTACAATTGTTTTGAAAGCCATTGTATCTAGGTCTATAAAAATATTTCAAAAAATTGGCTATTTTTAGTAAAGTTTAATATTTATTAATAATATCATTGAACATTTTTAAGGTTATAATTACTGCGAAATATTTAAATCATGATTTTTTTTTTTCTTTATTTATTTAATTTTTTTTTACAAAAAAAATTTTTTTATAAGCATTCTTAATTTGAAATTTTTGTTCAAATATCTTTAATAGCAAAATATTTTCTTTAAAACTCTTTGACATCAAAATGTTCAATAAACAAAAAAAATATAAAGACATCAAAAGCATCCAAAACATAGTGCACAAGAGCGAAACTTCTATTGAACTGAACTACTTTATGAAAAAAATTTTCAAGATACCAAAAAAGTATTCTCTTAAATATTATTATGTAAAAAAGCCCTGATTCTTCTGACTAATACTTCTTCAAAAACTTCTGTTATATTCTCTTCAAAAATTTTTGCAAAAATTATAAATATCAATGACACTTTAATAGTCGATAATGATGTTAATCTAACGCTATCTTCTCTTAGGAGTGAAAAGTCAGCAGTTTTTTAATATTTAGAAAATAGAAAAAGTTGATGATAATTTTGCTACTATATATTCTGCAATATGGAATGATGGTTTGCTATATTATGATAATAATAAAAATGAATGGACAAGAAATTCCAACAAAAAAGTCATATTAAAATCTTTAGATAATTCACAAAATATGATTAATGAATTTCTTAATGAGGTATGAAATTTTCTTTTATAAGTTTAATTTTAATACTTTTTTTATACAATAATTTTATTTGTATTTAATAGGCTAAAATTTATACCATTAATGAATATTCTGGTAATATTAAAATATATGGAATATCACAAAATCCAGATACAAGTGATTACTGTATATTAAGATACTTCAAGATAGATTTTGTAAAACATGTGGCAACCAACACTAGTCGAAATAGTCCAAATCAGATAGAAATCGATCATCCGATTTTAATCTGATTTATAACTCAATTATGGCCAATTTATTTAAAAAGGCAATGTTCCGTTTGGGTTCTGAGTGGTTGCCACTCGGATATAATTCAGAATAAGAAATCAGATATAAATCGAATATAAATCAACAAATACTACGAAATTCAACACTATTAATTAGGCATAAATCAACTAAATTTATTATATAAATCGGATATAAATCAGATATAATTCAGTTACAATTTAATTTATAAATTCAGATATGCTATAATAATACGCAAAATTAAAAAATATAGTAAAATTAATTCAAAACATACACTGGTAAAAAAATGATTTATCCTACACATATCTTACACATATCGGGTACTCAAAATGTAGAAAATCATACATAAATAATACACATATCATACACATATCGGGTATTAATATATATATCATACATATATCAGGTACCTGATAGGTATACTATATATATAAGTACCCGATATGTGTATGATGTGTATTATTTGTGTATGATTTTCTACATTTTGAGTACCCGATATGTGTAAGATATGTGTAAGATATGTGTAGGATAGACCATTTTTTAACCAGTGATACTATAATACGCAAAACTAAAAAAAGCAATAAAACATACTATAATACGCAAAACTAAAAAAGAGTAAAATTAATTCTGTAATAAAACATACTATAATACGCAAAACCATAAAAAAAGAGTAAAATTAATAATAAAATAGAAAACTGATTCACTATTAATCTTCTTGCATAAAACTTCCTGATTTTTTTCCCGTATCTTCCTTATTCGCCAAAATTGCATCTAATTCATCATCATCAAAATTTAAATCGTCATTATCTGCTGTATATTCTGTGTCGTATACCATATCCGATTGTTCAATAAATGACCAATCGGGAGCATCATCTGGTGGGACTCTATCATAGCATTGTATTTCGTTGTCATAGTTCTGAAGTCGCAATTGCTGCGCCGTTTGGCTCACTCGTACATGTTTATCGAGAACATTTCTTAATAAAAGTCTCAACTAAAATGTAAAAATAAGTAAAATCGGAATTAGGAAAAATTTATAGCAAAATAAATTATCAAAATAAAATAAAGTAACCTTTTCTGAACGCCAAGAAAGATCATAAACATTAATGACCGATTTTGAACCTTCATCTTCAGTTTTACTCATTTCCATTAAATGATATGCACAATTTGCCAGAATTTTTAACAGATTCCGTTTTCCATAACTCATAATTCGGCTATTTTTTTTATTAAAGAGATCTTTCACAGCCTTTATCCTTCGCAATTTTTTCTGATTGATAAATTAAAATGAGTTAATATGGATTATTAATTTGCTGCTGGATTACTGCTGGATTATGTTACATACATCATTTAATCTATTATTAGCATGAACTCATCGATTGTCTAAGCTATCTTTGCCAGTAATCTTCAAATTCAACTTAGATCATTGAGATTTATGTAGGCTACTTAACCATCTTGTCACCTGGTTAAAGGATAGTCGAAAATTCAGAGCAAGAGATTTTCGTATTTCGGGAATTAATTTACGTCGAATTTTAAGGTTTTTTGCGCTGTTAAACATTTCATTGTAGTTTAAGTTATATTTCTCATTAAGTGTTTTTAAGATTGATTTCATTTCGATCTTTAGAAAAAGAAAAATTAAAGAAAGTATTATAAAATAATAAAAATTAGTAACAAACATATATGCTAGTAGAAAATTCGGTATAAATTTGTGAAGCCAAAAACATTAGTTATTGAAATTAATAAAAAATTGTTAGTTCATAAAAGTTAGTATACGAATTTGTATTGAAATTAGTAAAAAATTAGTAATTGTAAAGTTAGTATATGAATTGTGTTAAATTTAATAAAAATTCATAAAAATTAGTAATTCGTAAAAGTTAGTATATGAATTGTGTCAAATTAATAAAAATTTGTAAAAATTAGTAATTCGTAAAAGTTAGCAAAAATTTGTAAAAAATTGTAAAAAATTAGTAATTCATAAAAGTTAGTAAAAATTCGTAAAAAATTAGTAATTCGTAAAGTTAGTATATGAATTATGTTAAATTAATAAAAATTTGTAAATTGTCGTAAAAGATGAAATTAGTATTGAAATCAGTTACAAAAATTAGTATTAAATATGATTGTCAAAACTCAACAAACCCTTGCTCCTCTTTCGTTAGGCTCTTCAGATAATTTATCAGTTGCATTCGATTTGACATCTATCAAGTCATCATCAACATCTTCATCTTTATCGTCATCGTCACTTATTTGGACTATGATTCTTTTCTCTTTGGCTTTTTTGGAAAAATGCTTAGATTCGATATCATCGATCTCACTTGCTCTGAGTTTTCTTTTTAATTCTTCATTTTCTGTACTGAATGCATCGTTAATTTCTATAAGCGTACTGAAATCATCTTTGAAATATCTACGTTTGTTTTCTCCAACTTCGTGTTTTTATTACGCAAATTGGGTATTATCATGCATAATTTACGATTTTCTAAAATTTATTAACCAAATTCAGAAACAAACAAACTTTCAATGTAAAAGCAACCAAAATAGCAACTAATTTTAGCAATTTTGTTAAAATTATACCAGTTTCCAAAGATGAATTATCATCAAGGTCTAAATTATGGCAAAGATTCTTTTGCTATTCTAAATAGGATTCTGGAACCTTGAAATTTTTATATTGTTCTTTTATATGCTGAACTTTGATTTTGTGGTAACGGTTGATTTGCTAGTGGTAGCAGGCGCAGGAGTAGTTTTATTGGTAGTGGTAGCAGCAGGAGTAATTTCAGAAGCGCTTTTGCTAGTAGTAGCAGCAGGATTAATTTCAGAAGCGCTTTTGCTAATTTTGGACAGAAATTTATAAACTGATATTTGATTTTTTTTTTTCTTGTTGGGACATGGTGAAAGTAAAAAATTCAAGAGAAAGAGAAAGAAAGGTGAGGTGAGAGAAAAAATTCAAAATTTAGACTTTTATAACTTAAAATCAGTCGAATTAAGCTTTTTTCTTAGCTTAATCACAATCAAATTATTATGATATTGTATTTACAATCAATTCCTTAAAAAATTTTTAACGATAAATTATCCCTTAAATGATCAAATAATCTTTTTACGACAAATTTCTTAAATTGTTCTCTAAAAAGAATTTAACTTAACTCCTATGTATTACTTTGATTATATGGGCGCTTTGCAGTAAAAAGGGACGAAACTACTAAAAAAATTCAAATTTTCTTTTATATGCCAAAAATATTTTAAATGCTATAATTTGTTCAGATTTTATATTAACTCATTTTTTATTTTTTTTAGTAGTTTCATCCCTTTCTACTGCAAAGCGCCCATATAACGAATTTTATATTATTTTTTAAAAATAATCTTAATTGCTAAGTCTAGTACTGGTTTAGGAAAGATTGCGAATAATTAAAACATATTATGGCGATTTATAATGTGAAATTGAATTTGTTTGATTTGTAGTGCAGCACCAGCAATTTACTTTTGAAAATAATTAAATTGACATTATTTAGATAAATATTGCAAATTTTTTTATTTCATAAAATGAGTAGACGAAAGAGAT
>QZLH01001038.1:21084-46028 GCA_003833135.1 Oehlia diaphana | reverse complement strand
GTTTTTTTTGCATTATTTAGTATAAATTTATTATTCTTATATAAATAATAATTTATATTTGCTTTAATAAATTATTTTTGTGTAAAAAAATTAAATTCCAAGAATTGGCCCATATGTAAAAATACATATAAATTATTTTATCTGACCTAATTTTTTGAGGTAATTACAGATAAGATGTGTAATAGGATATTATGAATAAGTTTATCCTAATATAATAATAGGTAATAAAGTTCAAAATTTATATTTGTCGTATAATTTTAATTTTAAGGGGTATATAAGATGTGATTTTTTCTAAGTTTTTGCATCACAGGTTCATGCAAAATAAAAAACTATAAAGAACTAAAGATCACATGGGTGGGGAAAGGTAGGATAAATTAAAGTTTTTTTCAAAAAATTTGTAAAAAATTAGCAATAATTAGATGATTTTAAGTACCGTATATAGCGGGCCACAGTACCCTGGGTATTTTGCAAAAATCGGGGGTTTGACTCTGTATTCCCAGGTACTAAACAAAGCCTAAAAATTCCATTTTTTGCAAATATCTCACGATCTACCAGTCCAATTTGAATGATCTTTTTTTTATTTTATTTTATTTTGAAGAGCTCAATGAGAGCTATCAAACAAAAAAAAGATCACTCAAATCTGATTACTGGATCACAAGATAATTGTAAAATATCCCTTCAGGTACTATACAATTCTATGAAATTTTTCAAGAGGGGTACTATGCATAGGGAGGGTACTATAGCCCGTGATATATGGTATATTTTACATACACTACTTGGACAAAAGTAGGCGGAAGCCTACTATGTTAATTTCTTAAAATTGCACATAATAACAATGTTTGAAATTTTAATAGTAATAACATAGATTTTGAAGAACATAATATCAAATTTTCAGATTTCTAGCCTTCATACAACTTTCTTAATTAGAAAGAATTTAAAACAAATATTTGATAATTAACTATATATTTAAAAGAAAGTAAAGTGAGCAAATAGTCTAATACCGTCAGTTTATTTTAGAAATTATACCTGAAATTTTAATATATGGCAGTACAGAGTCCTGGTTAATGTATATACACGAAATTTCTTTTTTTTAGTTTTTGTTTTTATACAAATTATGAAAAAATTAAAAGAAAATTAATTTTAAAAACAATAGTGCTGTACTTTCACATTTTCTCAAAATTATGCATAATAAAATAAATATATTTTTTTTTGTATTGTAAAAAAATATATTGTAGAAAATAAATATATGAATTTTTTTTATTTTTGTCATTTCTAAAAATAACAATTAACAATATCATTAAAAATTCCCATTTTTTTTAATTTAACGATTATCAGAAATTTTTAAAATTTTTTTTATTAATACAGGCCTAAGGTTGCTTGTTTAAACCTCTTCAAAATCCTACGATTAGTTTCATCAAAATTTTACTATAGATTTATTATAGTTTCGGCAGAGTTTCGGCAGTTTCAGCATTTATAATAAGTTTCAGCAGTTTCGCCTTTTTCCAGAGTTTTGCCAGTTTTTTGATATAACTTTTTAATATAGTTTCAGCAGAATTTCGCTTTTCAGCAAAACGCCATCTTGCCTAAACTCCTAGGTTTCGGCAAGCAACCTTAAATACAGCTGTATAAAAGTTAGAAGTATGAAATTTTGATATTATGTCATTCAAAATTTATGTTATTATATATTAAAATTTCAAGTACTGTTATTATATACAATTTTGAGAAATTAATAAAAATAAAGAGACCACTACTTCATTTAACTAGTATAACAATTATCAAAATTCTTTTTTTAATTAATACAGGTGTATAAAAGTTAGAAGCATGAAAATTTGGTATTATATTCTTAAAAACCTATATTAATACATATTAAAATTTCAAGTATTGTTATTATGTGCAATTTTGAGTAATTAACAAAAATAGGCTTCCGTCTACTTTTGTCTAAGTAGTGTATAAACTTTTTTACAAAAAATTTTTTTAATAATTTTTTTTTTATATATATAATTACATTTATTTAAAATTTTATATATACAGTATGTGATTATATAATTAAACCCTTACCAATAGGTACATCTCATTATAATCACACCATTAGATGGTCCTAAGGAGTGTAATTGTAGACGAGATTGACTGTACTAATATTTTCTATTCTACCATCTAATTTTTGATTAAAAAATACTATTAAATTAATAATTATTACTGGTTATAAGTAATAAAATTCTTAAAATATAATTAGTGATTTTTTTATTTTTTCTTTTTTTTTCTTAACAGTATGAATTATAATAGTAAAGAAGTGATATTCAAAATGGTTATTTTTAATTTTACAATAAATTTTCCATTTTGAATAACATCATATATTGATAATCAGTATGTGCTCTAGTAAAAGCATCTTCAGATAATCCAATTTTTGAAAAAGAATGTTCATCATTAGGTTCCCATTTTACAATTTCAATTTCTGGTGGTTTTAACATTTCAATAAATTCATGTAAAATAGGTGCTGCTACATGAGGATTAATTGTTGAAGTATATTCAACCTTGAATTAAAATAATTTTTATTAATGATATGAATATTTATATGTTAAAAATATTAAACTAAATCCAACCTCCACCAGCATTCCTTTGTAATTAGAATTAGTAGTTTTAGGATATGCAACACGAATTAAGAAATCGCCAATAATATATGTATTGCCCTGAATTAAATTTAAAATTAGTATTGCCTGTCAAAGAAAATAATTTAAGCATAAAAAAAAAAAAAGGAAGAAAAAAAAAATTTTTAACAAACATCATAAACTATGGTTTGTCTAAGAAGCCATAAATTTTTTAATTTTTCAAGAATGTTTTCCATTTCACGTTCAGCCTCAACAATTACGTCGTCTATCAAGCAATAAATTTTATTGGTGTTATAGAATTCAGTTGTATACATAAATTTACCAGTTCCTGTACTTTTGATATCTCGATATAATTTAACTTGTATAGCCCATTTGTCTTTTGCACTCCCGAGTAAAGTAGTTGTTATTCGTTCATGAAATTTCATCATTCCTTGGCCATTACTATCTTTCCATAATAATACACTATTATAAAACAAAATTAGTTATCAGCTAAATATTAATGACAATAAAAACAGATACCTTGTTACACCCATCGTTAATTTTTCCTTTGAAGTTTCGAGAGCTTAGCAATGTCATGTCATGCGGAAAATTTTTCTGTTCAATATAATATCCAATAATATCATATTATAGCACGGGACCATTGATCCTCCAATCAAACTTTAGTGCTTGGTTCAAGGTCTTAATATATAAGATTAAGATTAACGGGTAAAATTTTCCTCCTCTTCCAGCTCTTTAAACACTTTTATATACTCGTATTTGTGTAGAGCTTTCAACATGGGTTTGTAATTTTACATTTTTATTTTATTTTTTTTTTTTAAAAAAAAAAAAATAAATAATTTCATTTTTTTTTTTTTTGTGGGTTGGACGTAAATTTTTTTTGCTGGTTGGGCGAAATTACGTAGCCGTTGGCAAGGTAGACAATCCATCCATCTTAAATTATTATTTAATGAATGTACATCCAGTTTATTGATAATTTCATTCTTTGAATTATAAAGAATAAACGACTTAGTAAAGGAAAGAAGGGGTTAAAAAAGAAAATGTAAGTCTGTAGAAAAATTATATCCAAGAATCAACCTAATAAAGAAATTATTATTTTAAATTATCATCCCTGATATATCTAAGTTTAAATTCAATTATTATGCGTTGATTCAATTTCTCATAATTTTATCAAATTACAAACCTTCAAGATTAATATATTACTAAATCAAAAAAATTATTTTCACAAAATTATTAGCGTTGATCCTTTTACTAGAAAAGATTGGTATGATGTAAAGGCTCCTTCGATTTTTGAAGTTCGTAATATTGGAAAGACCCTTGTTAACCGTACGCAAGGTTTAAGTAAGTAATCTCAAAAAAAAAAAAAAAAAAAAAAATCGAGAGATTGCTTATATCACTTGAAATGAGAACTAATTACTAATTATACTAAAGAAAACGCCAACGACGCCTTAAAGGGTCGTGTGTTCGAAGTCTCTTTAGCAGATTTGAATAAAGATGAAGAACAAGCTTTTCGTAAGATAAAACTTAGAGTTGATGAGGTACAAGGTAAAAACCTGTTAACCAATTTTCATGGTATGGATTTTACCTCCGATAAACTTCGATCTCTGGTCAAGAAATGGCAGGTAAGTTTAGGTGTTCTTAATATTTATTTAAATATGAGGATAACTTTAAAATAAATTAATACCTAACTTTATTGCGACCCATTGTATTAGTCTCTCATCGAAGCTCATGTTGACGTAAAGACAACAGATGGTTACTTGTTGCGTCTTTTCGCAATTGCTTTTACAAAAAGACGACCCAATCAAGTTCGAAAAACCACTTATGCTCAATCATCTCAAATTCGGCAAATTCGAAAAAAAATGTTTGATATTATGACTCAACAGGCGGCTACTTGCGATTTAAAAGAGTTAGTACTGAAATTTGTACCTGAATCAATTGGTCGTGAAATTGAAAAGGCGTGTCAGGGAATTTATCCCCTCCAATTTGTATGTATTGATAAATAAATGGTATTTTATTTTCTTAAAAATAAAAATTTTAACATATTTATTTATGCATGGCAACTTTAGGTATACATTCGTAAAGTTAAAATTCTTAAAAGTCCTAAATTTGATGTACAAAAATTAATGGAATTACATGGTGATAATATTGATACAGGTTCCAAAATGGGAGGTAGTGGAGATTTCAAAGAACCAGAAATTCAAGAATCTGTGTAAAAAAAAATTTTTACTTGAAAAAAAGCATACTTATTGCATGATTTAATAAAAAAAAAAATTGGTTTATATACATTTATTATTTTCGTAAACATTAATTTGTTTAAATTTATCAAGGTAATATATATTATGACTTAAAAATATACAATAATTACAATAATTTCATTCAAAAATGTAACACTTAAAATTGATTTTTTCAATAAATTTTTTTTAAAAAAAAGTTCTTTATACAAGTCATTAATAATGACATTTTTTTAATAATTCTCAAATAGAGATAATATAAAATAAAGCATTGGTAATTTTGAATTGTTTTTTTGTGATGAATAGGATGAGATAATTATGTTTGAAATTGCTTGATATATAATGAAGGTATTTTTTGAAAAAGTATATCTTTACAAAGAAAAAAAAAAAATAAGCCACTAACAAAATTAACACAGATAAACAATTACCATAATATATATATATAATATACTGGATAAAAAAAAAATATTCTAAAGAAATGATAACTACATAACCTTTATTACATCTTCAACCATATTTGTTCTCAACTCTCACTCTCCTCTTTTATACTCCTCATTTTCAAATGAAAAACCTAACTCTGGCTAGTCCAGAATTGTTGTTGATTACGATTAGTAGCCTGATGATGCTGATAATATTGATGATGAGTCTGCGGATGTTGTTGATAATTATTAAAAATCTGAGCCTGTTGTTGTTGTTGACCATAATAATTTGGGTTGTTAGGTTGTTGATGTTGCTGCGTTCCAGTCTGTCCAACACCGCCTGCAGATTGTGCACTAACAGACGTTTTATCCTGATATGGCTTATATTGTGTAGGTGGATTTAATTCAGTACTTCCATTATTGTTAGACTTGCCTCCTGTAGAGTTTGAACTTGCAGTACCAGCAGGTTGAGGATTATTACCACCAGTATTACCTAGAAAATTTAGAGGTATACCACTATTATAAGGTTTTTGATAATCAAGAACATTAGGTACAGGATGATGATGGATCTGTGCAGCGGCAACTTCTTCGTAACCTGTATTAGAAGTATGGGAATAATGGTGTGGAGTATTGGGAGTTGTGGGTGTTGTTGGATAATATGGAGATGCTCCAGAAACAGAACCGGGTTTGGTCGGATGATTATACATAGGATATATTGATTTATTTACATATGGTTGACCATAACCAGATTGTTGATAAGCAGCTGAAGGAAATTGGTTCAAATAATAATATGGATAATATTGCGGCATTCCAAGGGGATAAGCTTGTTGTGGATTTTGTCCTCCTTGTTGATTTGTTGATTGTTGTGTGCCAGTTGACTGTTGATTATTAGTTTGACTGTTGGTATTATTAGCTGTGTCAGAAGTGTATTTATTATCCCGACCTTGATATCCAGTTGATGTAACTGGAGAAGCTTGTCCATATGTTGGATCATAATATCCCTACAATAATAAGAAATGTATATAATAAGCTAAGAATGTTACAATGAAAAATAATTTTAAAATCATCACATACCATTATACGTTGCGCATCTGGTCCATACATTGTATTATATTCCGGAATAGGTCCGATACCAAACCCGGATAGTTGATTAGGTGGCTGATTAGGGAGATAAGATGCATATGGAGCACTAATTGGCTCTGTTAACCCTAAATGATGTTGTTGATTCAAATAAGATGATTGATCTTGTTGCTGCTTGAAGTAAGAAGGATTAGAAGGATTGAAGTTTTGATTCGGAGCATTCGCGAGCGCCCCAGTTGGAGCACTACTGACCGATGATGGTAATGCTTGAGCAGACGTTGTAGGAAGTCTATTAATAGAATTTGATTGTGAAAGAGTTGAAGATTGTGGTTGAGATGACTGTGGCGGCTGTAATTGTTGTTGCAGTTGTGTAGTTGGCTGTTGCAACTGTTGTGTCGCTTGCTGGGCCACTTGTTGTTGTGACACTTGTTGTAATTGCTGAACCGTTTGTTGCGGGACTATTTGTTGTTGCTGTTGAATTGGAGTAGTTTGCGGTTGAGGTGAAGTTTCAACTGATACAGATGATCGTTCTTCAGTCTTAACCTGAGGTACAATTTGCGGTTCAGTCTCTGATGATTCTTCCACATTATTATTATTCGATATGCTTAAACTTCCAAATTGTACACCAACTCTTTCCAAACCCGCGCCTGTATTAGGCATTACAACAGGAGTATCTTGCTTCAATCTACGCGTAGCTGTACTCGTTTTAGCTTTAAGACCCGGAGGAGAAACTTCTTTTGCGTGTGGTGAAACATTTACAACAGGTGTAGATGATGTTACAATGGTAGCGGTTGGTGCTTCAGGAGAAGTAACTTCTCTAACATATTCTTTCATTTCTTCAGCCTTTGAAGTTATCCCCGATGATGTACCCAATGATTCCTGTGGAAGAGCAATGGCTGACTCTAATTTTGGCGCCTGAGGAGATTGTACAGGATTTGGAGATTTCGATATCTGTGGAGACACTGGTTTTACGATTTCAGGATTCTTATGTATAGGTGTGGATAATAATTCAGGTTTCGGTTCGGGTTTTGATTCAGGTCTACCAACCGACATATTAATAATATATGATTAAAAAAAAGATTAATATATAATTATATATATACATATATTTTATATATATATATATTTATATTATAAAAACTACATTGTAAACATTTAAACATTTAATGAAGACATGATCGAAAACACACTTCACAATTTGAGCCCAAGATGCCTTGGGCTTAGGAGGAATTGTCCGTAAACTATTTGAAACTGGTGATTTTGTAGGAGCTACAGATTTCATTACAGTGTTTGGAGATTTTGAAACTTCCTTCACATTTTTACCATTCTTAGTTGTATCAACTCCAAAATCGTCAGAGCCCCAATTATCTTTCGGATTATCTGCAGCCCAACTATCATTTTCTACACCCCAATTATCTTTAGGGTGTTCAGTGTCCCAATTATCCTTTGCAACGTTGGAATCTCGATTATGTTTTAAGCTATCAGTAGCTTTGTCTATATCTCGACTTGTCGCAATATTATTATCCGTACTGATATTATTACTTTCTGTTGCATCAGCTGTCCGAACACCTTTAACACTCTGTTGGGTATTATCGCCACTCCACCCGTCCGTAGGATTTTCTTTGCTCCGACTACTCTGAGCTTTGTCAATACTATCACTGGTCCAACTACTTTTGGCATTTTCTGCTGGATTTTCAGCTGACCATGAACCACCTTGGGCTGTAATATCGGTAGACCAATCTCCAATAACATTTTCAGTTGTCCAAGTGCTAGTACTTCCATTATTATCGTTGCTATCATTGTTGTTATTTCTGGAGCTACTGGTATTATCAGTGCTCCATACCTTACCGTGGGTGATATTGTTTGTATCATCGTGATTGGTCCCATTTTGTTGACGTGGAGGTCGATTATAGCCTCCTATTTCCGGAAAAAAAGAAAAAAGAATTATAATATCAGAAATAAATTATTTAATTTTAAATAAATAACATGCCTGAACCGTTTTCTCTTCTTGACCCCCGAGCACGATCACTATTTCTTCCGCTACGTCCACCCTCTAAACAAAAATAAACAAAATGATATTTTCAAAATCGCCTTTGATAAAATACGATATTTTACCCATGTTATTTAAAATTTACTTACCACCGCGGGCCCTGCCACGGTCACTATAACCACCTTTCTGATGTCCACGTTGAGCATTACCAAATTGTTGTCCACTTTGTTTATTCTTACTACTTTGTTCTTTCTTAGATTTTCGAGATTTAACCTCACCCCATTTAGAGATGTGTCCTATTAAAAAAAAGGGAATAAAATAAAGAAATCTTAGTTTCAAGTTAAAATAAAAAATTCTTTTCGTTGTAATTGAGATCATGCAATATAAAATTTTTTAATTTATCTCTAGTCTATTATTTATTGTTTAAGGAACTATAAATGTCAAAAAAAATGAATTGCTTCTATATGTCCAGTATCGATCAACTTCTATTATAACAAATTACAATTAAAAAAGCTGATAATACTACTCTCATTCAAAATTTCATATAATAATTATAGTTTAGGTAAAAATTCAATTATTGTTCTTCTGAAACGCAATCGTTAGAATAATAAGACTATCATGAAAATTCTTGTGCGAATTTAAAATCAAAATAATTCTCTTTGCAGTTATTGTACTTTTGGTAAAAAATTAAAACTAACCTTCCATGATTCGATTAATTGTAACCTCAAGGTCTCCTTGATTTTCTTGCAAGGCAAAGAGCAAATCTGCTTCTGACCATTCAGTAGTTATTTCTTGTAGTTTCGTCAATTCGTTTTTATATTGAGATTTCAGATGCTTTACTTCTTCTGTCTCCGCTACTTCTGTGGCAGCGTGATTATTCTTATGTCCGACTCCTGCCGGATTCGTTCGCTGTGTATCATAGTCGTATGAACCCATTTTTATGTATGATGTGAAATAAAACGGTGAGGGATCTGATGAGGCAGACTTCTTTCTCTTTTTCCTGTTCGGGTTGATATGTTTATTTTATATGAACCAAAAAAATTTTTTGGTCACGTATAAAAGGGGTTCTCATCTGATCATTATAACATCCTTCATTTTGATTTGTCGACGTGTGACAATCAGCCACATCAAGGTCATCTGATGTGATATTATATATATTGTTTCTTGGTATTATCTGGTTTTTTTATAATAAATATATTCATTATAGACTTTTCAGACTTTTTAATTATAAAAGTGGCATTAATATTTTTGTTTTAATAAAACAATTCTAATAATATTTCTTGTAATTATTGAATATTAAATAATTTTACAAATTAAATTTAACTAAAATTACATTTAATTAAATTTAATATATATTTTAATAACAAAATTTTTAATAGTTAAAAAAAAAATTAATAATAAAAGTATTTTTAAAAATTATTTTGACTGTTATTAAAGGTTCTTAATTAATTTAATATAATTTATATTATATATTGTACATATTTACATATTTAAAAAATATTAAAAATAAGCAATTTGTTGAAAATTCCTTGTAAAATTTTGTCATTAAAATCAATAAAAAAAATGCTTTATTACCCTTCTAAAATTTATATTTTATATCAATTATTTTTTTCTTAAAAAAAATTATTGTGTTATTATTTATTTCACTTTATATAATTAATTATTATAAAGTATAATAATCAAGTTTTTTTATAATATTTTATTTTTAATTATAATAATTATAATTTACATTTTTTTTTTGAAAATTTACTAATAGATTAAATTAGAATCCTATCTACTATTAAGATAGGTTATTCTGTAATTTAAGGTAAGATCTATATATAAAATTCTTTAAAGATTCTACTATAAAAAAAAATTTTATATTATATTATTATGATTTTTTTCCTTTTTAGTTAATTAACCAATAAAATTTAAGCAAATTCTAAGGTAAAGTTTCATATAAAAATGAAATTTCTACCAGTAATATATTTTAGTAGTAGACAGGATTCTGTTAAATTACTTAAATTAAATCACTTTAAATTAAATCAGAATCTCGCCTACTACTAGATATGTCACCAGTAAAATTTTACTTTCATATAAACTTTACCTTAAGATTTGCTTAAATTCTATTGGTTAATTAACTAAAAAGAAAAAAAATATAACAATATCTGATATAACATAAAATTTTCTTTTATAATAGGATCTTTAAAGAATTTTATATGTAAACTCTACCTTAAGTCACATTAGTGAAATTCACCCCCAGTGAATTTCACCTCTGATGAGCGTTAAAATGATCTATAAAATTAATAATTTGTTTATTAATAAAAATTTTCTTCAGTTGAAATCTCTTTATTAAGCATTTAAAAATATTTTAATAAACCATCAAAATCTTCTGGTAATTTGCTAAAAAGACTTTCAAATTTGTTTAAATTCAAATTGATATCATTAAAAATACTACTTGAAACTTAGTAATTTCTAAAACTGTCAAAACTAAAATTTAGTAAAACTATTTTTAAAATTTTCTTATTTTCTAAAACTGGTAAAACTGGTAAAACTAGTAAAACTAATCTAAAACTGATAAACCTGGTAAAACTAATCTGAAACTAGTAAAACTGGTAAAACTAATCTGAAACTGGTAAATTAAAACTAATCTGAAACTGATAAAACTAATTCAAAATTTACAATGTCAAAATTATTTCTGAAAATTTAAAATTTAACCAAAATTATTAATATAATCCTGGCCATTTTTAAAACATAATTCTGGCCAAGAAAATGATTAATATTAAAATTTCCTTTTTTGGAGTTTTGTATAATTATTATATAACTGATTTTTCCAATTTTACTAGGAAATATAATTTCTGTTTTAGAAAATTAGTATAACATCATATGATAAAATATTATAATTTTGGCCAATTTTAATTTTGATCAAAATTAGTGAGTTTTGGGCTAGTTTTAAAAGTTTCAGATTAATTTCAAAATTTCGGATAAGTTTTAGTTTTAGTTTTAATTTCAGTTTCAGAAACTGAAAAATAGTTTAAGTAGCATCTTTAGATATGTAGCATCTTTAGATATCATTATTATTATTTATATCATCAATATCATTAATACCTGTTTTAATCTAACAATTTTTGATAGTTATTTAACTAACATTATTCTAAGTATCAGCAATATATATAATCAATTGTCTCTTTAATATTCAACTTATTCCTATATAAGCAATAATTATTAATTAAACTTTATTAAAAATGGCCAATTTTTTGAAATGATTTTGTAATAATTTTAAAATACTGCTAAAATACATTTAATATATCAAAATGTTTTTATTATACTTTTGTTATTATTTTGTAATTGTATTGTATCTATTAGGTCTATAAAAATATCTCAAAATAATATCATAATAATTTTTTAATATATTTATTGTTATTTTATTATTATAATTTAATTAGCTTTGATATTATTTCGATATTTTAATTTCAAAAATACTTTAAAATATTTTGATATATTTTAAAAATTTTACAAAATAATTGCACAATTATTTTGAAAGCCATTGTATCTAGATCTATAAAAATATTTCAAAAAATTAGCTATTTTTAATAAAGAATATTATTTATTAATATTAATTAAATAATATTTATAACTTACTTCCTATAATTTATTCCAGAATCAAATTATTTAATTAAATGTTTGCAAAACTCTTGTTTGTATTTAGATTTAAAATTATTAATAATTCTAGCATTTATAGATTAAAGATGTGCTATTGTATTTAGTGAAAGATAAGCCAATTCAATATTAGTAAAATTAGATATATTTTTTTTTTGTTGTGCTTTAGTTTTTTACTTTTTTCTGTTAGATTCTTGCTCACCATTTTCTTTATTTGACATCTCATCATTACTAATATTATTATCATTTTTCTAAAACTTTTTTGAATTAAAATGAAAACTAGCATTATCAATAATCAATAATATTTTTGATTTAATATATAAAAATAATAATCAAGATGATTAAGTCATTTAACAAAAATATCTAAAAACATTCAAGATTTGGAATTAGCTTGATATATTACAGCTGATTTGTTAAAAATTTTAAACATCAAGGATTAAATAATTTTCAATCACAAGAGGATGAAATTTATGATTTTCTGTAGCATTAATGCAAAATAAAATAGAAATTTGATTTTTATTCTATAAAAAATAAAAACATATTAAGATCATTTAATTTAATAAAACAAATTCTAATTAAACTTTATACCATTTTATAACCTGATGTTGGACTGATATCTAATATTTGATTTAATTCTATTCTAAAAAAAAACCTGTTTTATCTGCATTATAAATGTCTTTTTTATCATACTTAGCTAAAAATACACATATTCTTCTAATAGACTTTCAATAGGTGCACTGTTAGTTTCTTCTAATAACTTAATTTTATGAATCCATTTTGTTTTTTAAACCTATATACCCAACCATTAGCACACTTTAATTTATCTTTCTTTGTAAATTTTAGCCCTTTTTATTATAATATCATATCACTTAATGGAAGTTCAGCAGCTATTTCTTGTGATTTTCAAATTTATATAGCTTTATCAACTTTAGGAAATTGAACAGAACGTTGACAAAATATATGTGAAAATTGTAAAGTAAAAAGAACTGAAAGCTATGTTTACTTATCTTTCTATATTTTATTAATAATTATTTTTTGAATATTTAATCCTATATATTTTTCATTAAAAAATGAAGCAATATCACTTTATTTTATATTAGGATTTGCTACTACAAATTAACAAATCTTTTTTTTTATATTAATACTAATTGTAGTATGAGTTTGTTGTGTTAGATTTATTTTTTGTAAATGAATAAGTGGCATGATAAAATAATAAAAATAACAGAATTTATTGAATAAAACGTACAAACTGCATAATATATATTTTATCAGTTATTTTATGAATCACGTGATTTTTGTGCTTATATAAAAGGAATTTTATATATAATATAGGACTGATATTTGGTGTGATTGTACTTATAATTAATAAAGTAATTATAAAAGAAAGATTTTATATATAAAAAAATTCAGACTAAAAAATGTGTACCTTAAGAAGAAGAGTTCTTATATATGAGATACCTATAAAAGGGTTGACTGATATGAGAAATATGACATAATTAATTTTATAAAATTTCATAAAATTTGCCAATTTCTACAAATACAAAAATTCCCTATAAAACAACTATTCCAAAAAGTAATTTATATAAAAAGGTAATATTTTTAATATAAATTTAATAATGTTTTCTATGAAAAAATAAAAAAAATTCTAAGTTGATTGATGCAATTTTGCATATATAATTAATTAAAATAATACTGAAAATTGGATTATATAGCTAATTACTACAACTACAATGCAGGTGTGATGCCAGATACATGATGGTTATGTACTCAATTTGAGTTATATAATCACAATTCTGCAACGTGACTATGTATATATAATTTGTAATAACATACTCATATTTTTTTTTTATTAATTATTACTATATGATAATATTTTTTATTTTTTAAGGTAAATATACGCATAATGATATGAAAATAGTGAATTTTTTACATTTTTTTCTTATCATAATTTTTCTTCTTTTTAAGCAACTCCAAATCTAATTTTGATTATGATGAACAGGGTTTTTCCCCTCAGAATTGAAGTTGTGCAAGACTTTTTTCTTTTTCATTTTCAATTTTATTAAACTGCTAATTTATATTTTCTTTTATTAAAGTATTCCTAAAATTTAATACAAAAAATAGAGTCTTTTCAAAATAACTACATTTACTATTATTTAACTTAGACACAAAAAGAATTTTGGTGGCACTTATTTAATTATAGGTGAATTAATTATTTTTTATGTAATTTTTTAAAAAAATTTCATTTACCTTGTATAAATATTTATATATCTTACTATGTAGTGTGATTCATGAATATAAACAATTTCAGATTTATTTAATTTCCAAGTGATAAATATATAATATATATATAAGATTTTAAGAAACATGTTTTTTAAGAACATATGGGCACTTTGCAGTAGAAAGGGACGAAACTACTAAAAAAATTCAAATTTTCTTTTATATGCCAAAAATATTCTAAATGCTATAATTTGTTCAGATTTTATATTAACTTATTTTTTATTTTTTTTAGTAGTTTCATCCCTTTCTACTGCAAAGCGCCCATATTACTTTTTTACTTTAATAGAAATTAAACTTTATTGCCCTTTTCTTTTTTCGTGCTATTTCTAATTTTTTTAATTGGTTATTCAATTTTTTCTTTCTAATTCTTCCTTACATTCTTTGATTTTTAACTCTTGAATTTATTGTTGAAATTCATTATTTTTAACATTCTTAATATTACCTTTTTGCCATTTATTTTGTGACTTTAGAAGCGAAGTAATTTTTTGTTTTTCTAAATTAAGTAATAATAATATAAGTAATATAAATTAGATATCATCTAATATAAAATATTATTACCTTTTCTTTTGTTAGCATCTATCTTTCTTTTAACACCACTTTTGTTTTTGCTTGACATTGATACATTGTACTGGTA
The DNA here is from genome assembly GCA_003833135.1 of Oehlia diaphana. Taxonomy (NCBI): domain Eukaryota; kingdom Fungi; phylum Glomeromycota; class Glomeromycetes; order Glomerales; family Glomeraceae; genus Oehlia; species Oehlia diaphana. The sequence continues at coordinate 31,155 of QZLH01001038.1, read as the reverse complement.
ATTATTATAAAATCTTTTATATAAACCTAAATCATCGATGTAGATAGCATACTTGCTCAAAGAACTCAATCAGTCTTTGATGAATCTGATGAATCTGATCAACACAGTATGGCCAACAGTTCTGAAGCTTCAAGTCAATCAGAGTCTTCACATGCAAGTTCTTATTCTGAAAGTTCATCGTTCAATTCATCTTTTTTTGATGACCCATTTTAAGCAAATTTTTAATTCGCTTAAAGGGAGTGATTCTGTTGACTATATGTGTGAAACGGTGGCTCGTGAGATTCATCAACTTATGGGAAAAAAGATTGGAGGGGCTACTATAAAAAGTTTTTATTATGGGTACAGTGATTCGAAATATAGTACAGTAAAGTTAATTAGCAAATAGTTAGATAGTAAAGAAAATATTAGCAGTTTAGATAATAATACTGAGTAGCGGGAAAGGAATTACCACTAAATTGGGTTAGAGCTTAGCAAATTTCCTCCCTTGAAACCCTGCTTCTCTATCATTTTTTACATTTATTTATTAGTCATAGTGTTGTTAAGTCCAAGTCAAGCTGAACTGGGCCGAATCGGGCTGATGGGGTCAATTCGGCTTGACTTCTAGCTTAAAGCTGAATCAATTCGGTTCGACTTGATAATTTCAAGTCGCGACTTGGTTTGACTTGAGTTGCAGCAGGCTGATGGGACCAATAGGGCTGATGGAATATAAATCCTAATTTCAGCCGGAATTAAATGATCTACACATAAATTTCCTTTTTTGGAATATCGTGTAACCCCAAATTTTAATTTTCGTAAAAATAAAATTTCCTTTTTTTGGAATTTTGTGTAACATACATGTTTCTGCTGAATTAATAGACCTTTAATTCCAGCCGGAATTAAATGATCTGCATGAAATTGCCTTTTTTGGAAATTTGTGTAACTCAAAGTTTCAATTTTCGTGGATAATAAATTTTCCTTTTTTGGAATTTTGTGTAACGTCACGTGATATTGCGGTGTCAATCGGCCGCCGCAGCGCGGTTTAGCTTGAGTTTTCAAGTCGATTCAGTTTGGCTTGGTTCAGCTTAACTTTTTATCAGCGTGGCTTGACTTTAGCTCTGAACCGGGCTGATAACAACACTAATTAGTCAGCTGGCCACTTTTTCATATAATTACATAATAATAAAAATATGTTTTCGATTGATTTTTAAATTGTGAATGTATGTTTTATAAGTAAAAATATACATATATTTCTTAAAAAAATTAGGTACTGCAAACTCCGGATATAAATTTCTTTTCATTAAACATTTGATATTTCACAATCACCAAAACTAACATTATTATAAATATTCATGTTACTATATTCCTAAATTGTGGGATCATCCTTGCTTTCATTTTTCCACATATGAAATGCTATGGTAGAAGCTTGTTTCCAAGAAAAATTATAATCGTTAGATTTAAGTTTGTAATAGACAGATGCTATGTAATCAATAGGAACTTCTTCCATAATTCTATCTAATAATAATTCATCCTTTGATAACAAATACGTAATAACTCTTTTAGATGGAATAGGATCATCAAAATGAACATTGGTTAACTCTGGCCCGTAATGATAGAAGAACGATTCTAGCAAGCCTTGTAAACCTGCGAAACTGTGAACCATATAAGTAAACATATCCTCTAATTTTTTGATCCTCAAATCTCGTTTTTTCATTTCCAGTATCTGTCCGCTTCTGCTCCCCAATTTTGCTACCATTTCATCATGGAAAAAATTCTCTTAGCTTTCTGCTTTTCACGACTTTCTTGCAACTCCAAATCGTTGAGAACTCTGAACGGTTCTTCCACTTCTTGAATCCATATTGGATACTGGCATAAATTCCATAAAGTTCCTGTACGAGAAAACTCCCAATCAATGATACCTACAATTTTGATTTTATCAATAACTGAACGCTTAACAAGTATGTTTTGCACATCAAAATCACCATGAATAAGAACAAAGGGTTTTTGATCTATCGATTTATCAAAAAGTTTGAATAACTTGGATTGAAGTGAGGCCATTTGTTTTATTAGATTTACCACTTTCGTTATCTGATTTATCTTCTTTTTTTTCATAAGTTCTTGCACAACATGAATCTCAAAGAATTTTTTTTCTTTTTGAATCAAGGCGTCAAATAATTCCTGCATGCTTCTAAAAGGGCCGGTGAAACTAGGAATGGCATTTCTTCCCTCAATATAAAATACAGGATCCACAATAGGTCCTATTCGAAAAGTTGATTCCATCTAATTTTATAATATTATTATATAAGACATTCAATAAATATTAATTATGTGCCTTGCATAATACTACAAGTAAAAAGTTATTACTGTACTCACAAAGTCCATGTAAAGACATCCGATTTCTTCAAACTGGCATTTCATCCATAATTCGAGCAACGTGTTGACAATTTGGCTTAAAACACACTTCTTTTTTTCAATCGTTAACTCATCCCAAACTTGATATAAGTGTTGTCCAGGTATCCGTTCCATGAGAATGTAAGGGATTTTTATGGGATTATGCACGGTGCAATCCCAATCATATACTTCTGGCACTTTGATGCTGGTATTTTGAGCGACATACCTCATAGTCGCAACTTCACTAGCAAATTTTGCTGCAGGGTGGGTTAGATCACACGAAAGTCGGGCGATGCAGTCTGGACCAGCCTCAAATTGTAATAAATAAATTTCATTATAGAGTCCTTTTGTTAGTCTACGAGTGTGAACACAATGTCTGTCTAAGCGACTGGAAGTAAGCTGTTATAGAGCATTAAGATCCAAGTCCAATGTAGGTTCGTCATCATCCGATGAACTAGAGCAAAAAATTTCACTTTCGTTATCCATGATTGAATTGTGAATCATAATTCATATGGATACGTGCTTTTACATGCAATAGCAGAAGCCAATCAGCGTTTTGTATCACCTTTCCTAGTACTATAAAAGCAGTTGAAGTAAAAAAAAGTTTACCACAGAATGTTCTAAACCATGGCAGTCCCATTTCTGTTCACCCACCACTGCTCTACATGCCACAAAAGGACCAAGACTGCATCAAGGGCTGGGTATTGCTCGCGTCATAAATGGGTTTGTCACAATAAACGAAAGCATCCTAAAGTGTAATTTACCTCAGTTCTTTTTTTTCAGTTTTTATGTATAAACTTGTATTCTAAAAACAGTTCATTTGTATATAATAGATCGATAGTCATGTCATAGAATGAACGTTGCCCTATATGTGAAAAACTATTTCATTGTGACGGATGTGGTCATAATGAGCATAGTCACGATATTGACGAATATAATGGTGAATATGATGACGAATGATGGTAATAATTTGTATTCAATCTTCTTATTTGGTCGAGTTTTACATTGATTATGCTTTATATACTTATGCTCTGTTTTCTTTTTTAAAATCTTTGTGGTCAATTAGTTTATCCAAAATGTTCTTATATTGATATATAATATTTTTTGCAAAAATGATCACTTAGTAATTATCTGTATACAGTCAGACCTCTATGTACTGATACTGTTGTTTTGGGGAAAATATATCGATATATCAAATTATCGTTGCATATGCCATCATCAGTGAATCATAATGCAGGCTAAAATCCAATTTTTGCCAGCATTATGCAAACTCCGGATAGCTAATTTTTAAAATATCATGTGATTTGGATGGAACCTTTATGTTAATTCTGGCCAAATTTATTGTGTTGGCTCGAATTAATACCAGTGTAACTTAAGTATCAGTACATCTTACTATGTATTAATTATAAAGGGGCAAAGAAAAGTATCGGTACATGTTACATCGTAAAACTATATATAATATCGGTACAACGAGATTTTTTTATTAATTGTGAAATGGGACATAGAAAATTTATCGGTACAGGCGATTATTGGTACATAGGATATCGGTACATAGAGGTCTGACTGTAGTATATTTATGTCATAAGTGCTTTTATCAATCCAATTTCCCCTTTAAATCTTTCTGCAAAGCAATGTTGTGCACATTAATAAAAATATTAATAAAGTAATAAAAGTGATATGAATACGTGATTTTTAATGAAGTGGTTTAATATAATAAAATATTTATATATCAAATTTCTTTACTCAAAACCCATCAAAATGAATCTGTTATATAATTAATATACATGATCTTGATAAAATTGCTATAATAATATTATTTATTTATTTCAGTTATTAGTTTGGATATGGTATAAACGTTAAAATCATTATCAACAAAAAATATTGCTTCAGTACAATGAAGATCACAAGTTAAAAATACTCTTCAATATCTATTGTTTCTGCTTGTTTGCCTAGGCCAAATTTGACGCTGATTATAATAGTTATGAACGTCCTAGGATCCATGGCAATCTGTTTTCGTTACTGAAAACTGTTTCATCACAGGTGGCGCAGATTCATTGAGTTAGTTGAAGTTAAAGATATGATGAAAGAACATTGAGACCAGGAATGTGATGATCCTTTAGTAAGAATCTTAGATTAAGTGACAAGCTTTTGATAATTGTAAGAAAAATAAACTAGTATTGATCCAAATTCAGGATATTTATTTTAAGAAAAGTAATACCACGTATTGGCTTCAATGAGGGATGAGCCATGCTCATTGACTTTTTCCTCTATTGCCACCAAAGCCTTTGCGTTAATGCAACATAGTGCAAGTACGTCTAATATTTCTAGCAGGACTAGTTTGGGCAATCTTGCTAAAGCATATTTCGATTCTGTGCGAAAACATAACTCAAATTAGTTTTGCAAAAATAAGTGATAGATTTTTTTCTGAGAAAAAGGCAGAAGGCGCATTACATTACTTTTAGCCGATCACCTCGTGATTTAAGTTGCAATAGAGCGATGTAATATGATTTTTTTAGATGCATGCATGTAAATATATTTATATGCCTTTGGCTAAATCCTTGAATAAAAATGAATTTGGATTTAGTAGAGTATATCATTGCTAAATCAGCTAAAATTGATAAAAAACACTATAAAATTACCAAAACGCTAATATGGATTTTGATAGTAGAGGTCATTCTATGTTAGTTGATGTATGGAATAGTGTTGAAGACTTTCCAGAATATAGAAGAATACTTGAAAGAATAGGCCCTTTAACAAAAAGACATGATTATGAAACACCAGAAATGTGGTGCTTTCGTATTCGTGATCCATTTAGAAAAATACTAGAAGATAACCCAAGAATCCTTTCTAAGAATGGATATATTGAAATGTATGGAAAGTTATATGAAAATGATAAAGTCCACGGTTATCCAACAAATTATATATATTGCAGTGTATGTGACTCCTTAGTCTTCATACCTTATACTTCTTTTAGTGCTCGTATTTATCAAGATAACCACTTGAAGAGATGCATTTCTGGAAATAGTATTTTGAATGAACATGCAAGAAGAAAAGAAATTCTCAAATTTATTGATAGGAGGAAATTTCAGATCTGGCAATATAAGCAATATATATTACAGGAAGAGGCTAAAATTAATCGTCTTCGTCTAGAACTTTTCTTCCAATCTACCCCACATTCAGAAAAGAATAAGTTAGCATCGGTATCATATGATATTGATGGAAATTTTACATCTAGCTATAAAAATTATGCACAATCTAAAGCAAAAGATACTATGCCAAGTGCTTCAAATTTTGAGCCAGCTTATATTTCACCTACTAGACAAGAAATGATTTTACCAACTTCTTATCAATCATCAAGTCTTAGCCAAAGGCGCTCAGAGCAAGGGATCACAAGTGAAATATTTATCTCATCTCGGTATGCTAAATAAAATAACTTATTACCATCTATAGACCATTTTAATCAGCCTGCATTAAGATTGAGAGATGGTACAAAAATCACATTCATTTAACTGGTTTAACTGACTGAGAAATATATTAATTATAGACTATTGAAGATTAATATCATTTAGCTAAAGGCGCAATGTATAACTTATACTTTATTTTTTTGCGCTATATAATCTGCATACATGATCGCCTAGTATAATTGTGAAATGCTTCATATATATGAAGAGAATCACTATGCATGATCTGTCTATTCTGGGTTAGATCCTCCAATATTATATAATATATTTTTTTTAAAAAGTTCAGGAAGATCAATGAAATGCTCTTGAGGATTCTTGATTGTGAGACAATATAAATATCAGTTTGAGAATTTCTATGCAACAGTTATCCAGCAAGCTTACAGGAATTACAAGAAGAGACCTGAATCTTTGGCAAAAAAAGTTGGGAGATAGTAAGGAATGATGGTACTCCTAATGAGAAAAAGTTTTTAGGTATAAAAAATAAATTATCGGTACAACTAGGATATATTTGTTGTGGATATGAAGGACCTTGTTATCCAGTAAGAAATGATTGGATGTATGAGAAGATAGCCCAATTATGGATACGATTAGATTTTGTGACATACATACTTGTTAAGAAATTATTATATCAGCAAGGCTATATACTTGTTAGAAGTGAATATTGGCTTGACATGTTAAAATGACCACAAGATACTGAATATTATAGTATTGATAGAAAAAATAATATTGTATTCTTCATCAGAATTTCAGAATACAAGGCATATGAGAGTAAATCATCAGGATTACTAAAACCTATATGCGATTCACCATTAAAATACATATATCATAATAACGGGAAAGATATTACCGTAAATTTCTCAGATTTGGATGATAATTATGAGTTTGTACGCCAAATTTTCCAGATCAGTCCTTGACCCAGATCCCGAATAATACTGTATCTTAACTGTATGCATATGTGATACAATAAACACGTTTTGCGATTCTCATTAAAGTGTATATAATGTAATAGGTGATACTCTGCAAATCATCTGTAACTCTGTGTGGACTGTTTGTGCGACAAAATAATTTGAAATCAACCCCAAGAATATTTCAAATTTTTTCCCCTATCTATCTGAATAGCATTTATTTATGAGTTTATTTTCTCCCAGGCTACAGGCTATTCCTACTAAATTTTGTCTGAAGTACAGTATATTATATAATGTTACTAGACCTTTATTACTGAGCGGTCGGGCAAGTGAAATAAAGAAAAAAGAATGTATATGCATTATTCCCAGCGTCTTTAAAAATGTCAAGATCTTCAATGCACATTTCACATGCCCTTATTCTCTAACATAAAATTTTTGGCGTAAAGTGCCTCGCATATTTCTCCTATCTCTTTCCCCACCATGAATGTGAATGGAGAGATTTAAAACAGCTGAGTAGTATATTGGAGTTGAGTATTTTTACACCTTGTAAATTCTTTTTTACCATGCCTACCGACTTATATACTAAAATTTACATTTTCTTATTAAACGCCGAGGAAGAGGATATTACCGCTGGGTCTATTATCTATCAAGAGATTGAAGACAATCCATGGATATCTCAAAATGAGCTGAAAAGTATTATCGAGCAGGCTGTAGCATTTGTGAAGAATCAATATGAATGAGGCTCCTCACGTCATACTACTCTTCTTGAAGTTCTATCAGAGGTAAGATATTAAGCTTTGAGTTACTGGTGACTGGAATTTTTATTTGAGTAATGAATAATGCAATCAGTCAGTGATACCATTCTGAGGGAGAGAGTATAATAGACTAAATATCCTATTAGCCCACTCACAGGATTCTTTCCTCGGCAGTGTGGAGGGTAGTTAGGCTATAGGTGTATGCTTAATTCAATGTGGTTATTTTAGTGTCATATAAAGTCTTTATTTGAGTATTGGAGTAGCTAACCATGCGAGAATAGGGCTTTATTTTAATCTGATAGCGCATGCGTTTTTGATAATTTTTTAATACTTATGCCTGGGCTAATTAATTGTATGTCTGCGTTAGTTCAAAATTGGCTTTAAAACAGTCTGTAGTTTATGTAATATCGGTGCAGTGAAAACGAATAGGGAAAGGCCTCTTACTTCAAACAAAATTGAAAAAAATATTAAGGCACTGAAGGGTAAATTCAGAAAAGATACCTCACAGCTTTACCAGCATTTATTTTCGAGTGTAAATGCAGTATCTATTTTTGAGTTAACTTGGAAAGATCCTCTGGCCAACCAAGTAATTAGCGATGATTCAGATCTGATGTAAGCATTACCAGAACGGCTGAGAGAATCTTTTATGGTAAAATTCTTTTTTTTCATATACAATCACATGCTTTTTGATCTAGCACTAGACTTCATTTTAATTTATCATTATGCTATCTTTAGAAACTGGTAGAGAATATGGTTCCTTCATCACTTCCACGAATTATATGGGAAAAATGTGATGAATTTGTAGTTAACTTTGCCGAGAGTAATATAAGCGTTTTACCACAAAAACTTTCGCATAATGGGGAATGGAAAGAATCAGATAAGGAGCTTGCAGACATCACATCAAGAACTTTGAGTTCTTTAAACGATTCATGGAATAATTCTGCCTTTAGCTCTGAGTTTGCGAAATCACAAAATGAAGGTACTTATGTAACTAATGTAATAGTTCCTGCTATTCAGGTCACATTAAAAGGTCTTCCTTTAGGAAGGTCATCTTATGTTAGCAGGTAAGTTATAATATAATTAGGAAAGTGGTATTTCAAAACCTCTAGACTAATATTAATATTCTTTTAGTGCTGAATGACAAAGATTGGCTAGTGCAGATAGGAAAGGTGAAGGGCAGACAGGAAGACAGCCAGACATCATGTTTGTAATGAAGCATGATGGAAAAAAATATGAGCTCATATATGTTGAAAGTTCACGCTTGTCTTGCACACCGCAGAAGAAAAAGGATGATGAAATAAAGTTATGGCACGAAACCAATGATGGGATGCATTGGATGCATAAATTGTCTGGGCTGGATAAAGGTGAATTTGGAATTATTGGAATACAAGTTGCTGGACGAATAATACGCTTAAATGTTCTTATCAGAGATGTGGGAAATGTGCATCGTTATTACCATCTTTACAAAGCAGAAATCTCTGTGCAATAATCAGATCTGTCTACTGTAACAAATTTTGTAAAGACTCTGCTAATTCTGCAGAACATTTTGATAGTTAATATGTCTTTACTATTTAACGTACCTTCAGTTAGATCCAAAAGAAATAAAGATAGTTCAAATGTAGATTCTGAATAGATAGAATTATATATGTAATATCATTTTTTTCCTATATTAATAAAGTGACTCTGGTGGTCGATTTCATATATATTCATATTTTTCGTGTAAGTGGTATGTATCAGATAATAAAATTTTCTTGGCAAATTTCAGCTGGGGTGCCCCTGCTAAAATCACATGATTTTTTACTTTTGAATATTGTCATACTAATATTACATTATGCTAGTATGCAATCTGAAATAGATAAGACCAATTTATTGAGAAGTTTTATTGCCAGGTTCTCAGCTAAGAATGATAAAATTAAGGCAGAGAATGATAAAATTAGAGCTGAGAATACTGAGCTTAAGGCTAGAATTGCAAAATTAGAAGATAATCAAACGCAGAATGAATTAATAAAAAATCTAATGTCTGTATCACATGATAAAACCGATAACTGATAGTTAAGTAATGGAGTTGCCGATCTGCTAGTCTGTCAGGTGTGACACAACTTGCGATATAGACACATACCACTATAGTCTATAGATAGGTTTTGCATGCAAACTTTTTTTGCGCAAAACTATATCTAATAAAATGTTCCATTCCGACTATAGACATATTATTAATAGATTACCCTAAAGTCTTGTAAACATCGGGAAATTTTTTGGGGTGCAGAACTGCAGAGATCTGCGAAATTAGCAGATCTCTGCTTTTTTTTGGTCATTTTTTGTGTATTTCTGCGAAATTCTGCAAACTTTGCAACTTCGCAGATAATTGAATATTTTTACCTATAAAATCAGCAAAAATTCTGCAATTTTGCAGAATTTCATTTAATAGAAAATTTAAAACATGCCAGTTTTGCGTAATTCTGCGAAATAGCAGATCTTCGCTTTTTGTCCTTTTTTTTTTGCGAAACTCTGCGAAATTCTTTAACTCAAAATTGCGGGCTTATAATTGCGTTTAAACTTTGAGTAACTAACTAATTAAACTTTTCG